>BRDA01010167.1:27709-49520 GCA_036984385.1 Crenuchus spilurus
GTGTCAGTAAGACTGTCTGACATTATGAGATGTATATCGCCCCCTACACTTCCTGTAGAGTATTACAGTCTGTCAGAATGACTGTGTGGATCATATGAACATTATAGAACATTATAGAGCACTTTTTACATAAACAATAGAAGTCATATTGCCCCCTACACTTCCTGTAGAGTATTACAGTCTTTCAGAGTGACTGTGGATCTAAGCAGAGAAAGCCCAGTGAATCATGTTTATTATGGTTCTAAAATTGACCAAAATACTGTTGTGACCTTTAATTCATCCTTCTGGAATATTGAAATTGCACAATGTGTTGCTCTTATGTTCTCTAACTTAAAGTACTGTAAACAGAATCTTCAGGGTTCTGCCAGTACTGAGTCAGTGATAGGAGAGGTACTGACCCAGTGACTGTCCATTACCTTTAACTGGGAGAATACAAGGATTATTATGTGGTCATCTCTTCTCCTGGGATTATGGTGGTGTTGATGATGAATGCCCACTAAGCTCCATCACCCAGACTGTTTTTGTTCTCACTCTCTGACCTCTTGACGTTTCGGTTCCCTGCACAAACACTGACCTTCAGTTTCTTCAGGTAAACAACACGAGCAGCAGAACGAGAAGCTGCACTGTGAGAACAGAACCGGCTGTGCCTGAGGAGGAGTCAGGAGAGAGTCAATTCTGCCTCCAGGGAGATCCTCCGGCTCTTTCTGTGCGGTTCTCTGTGGGATCTTCTCTCCTTTCCTTAAGCTCTTTATTGAGGGTTTCCTCAGCGTCACACACCCACTGTTACCTGTCAGCTCAAATACACCTTTAAATACAGACACCACTCAGTGCCAGACGGGAGAGCTTAACCCAGAGTCCAGTTTCACATCAGCACCGGCTCTCCTGTACACATCACAGCCGGTAAAACCGGGTCAGATTTAGGGTCATTTCTTCTTAAGCCTGCACTGTGACTGCTGGATATGATCAGTCTGATGATACAGGAGTGGTGATATTTTGTGATATTTATCTGTTGGACAAAAAGAGTCTAATGGCTGCAGATTACAACTCTGACATCTAGTGGTCGGAGGTGTAAAACACATCACACCAATCGTTACATGTAAACTATTAATTATAAATCCAGGGTATCAGTGTATTGATCACTAACAGTAACATCCATCATCAGTTTTATTTTTTAATGATCCAGTGATAAGAAAATGGCACGTTAGCTCCACCCATTTCATGCTGTAGCTATTAAGGCTACGTTCACATTATAAGGCTGAAGTGAATCAGTGTGGACGTCAGATCCCATCTTTTCACATCAGATCTGAGTCACTTTCATATGTGGTTCTAGATCAGATATCAGATCTGTGGACATGTGACTTGAATGTGACGGTCAGATCAGATTTCATGTCTTTGTGCTTGTACACATGTGTGTAGTGTGTGAGGCAGCGTTGGCTTCTCTCGTTTACTCACGTCGCTGTAAAAACAGTAAAAGCAGACAGCTGGCATTTATTCACCTTCTTCACCTGATTATGTACAGTCCAGCACCTGTTTACTGTCCTCCTGAGCTCAACACCATCACACATCAGCTACTAACACGTCTGTTTTACCTGTTTTACTATCATCAGTCAGCTCACTAATACAGGGTTGCCAGATCCCCCAAACATCCTACTGGTTTTGTAACAGAAAGTCACACAAACAGAAACTAGCCCAAAATCACAAACATTTCAATGAGCTTTAAAATGTAAATCTTACTTTCTCATTCAGTCTCTTCTTTTATTTACGCTTCAGCCGTGGCCTAGTGGTTAAGGATGTGGTCTGGTGACCTGAAGGTCGCCGGTTCGATCCCCGGGCAGGTCACGACTGAAGTGCCCTTGAGCAAGGCACCTAACCCCCAAATGTAAGTCGCTTTGGATAAAAGCGTCTGCTAAATGCCTCAAATGTAAATTTAGCGCAGAAACTTGCAAACCAGCAACTCTGAAGTTTTACAGGTGACTGTATTTTTGCTAATCTGGCAACCCTGTACAAATGTGACACTTTTTGTTGTTGGTGATGAAGGCAACGTCTTTACACGTATCAGTGTGCGCTTGTGAGCCGTTTCAGGGACAGATTGGTTCACATTACAGATACAGCTCACTTACATTTGTGAATGTGAACCGTCAACATATTTAATAAAGGATTATCTTATTTATTAGGCTAAATGTTTTAATTCTAAAAATCTTTAATGTAAAACTCTGTAATACGCTGATTTGAACTGGACTCATTAGCTAATATTTGCTTTATCGTAAAGCTAACGTTTGTTAGAGTTCAATAGAGGAGACATTGACACATCAGTCCAGAAAGGAGGGATCCAGAAGGTGCCTGAGTGTCTGGAGCATACTGGCGCAGTCACACAGCTGATCAGGGAAGCCCGGTAGAACAAGCGGGACCTGGTAGTGCTGTAGTTAGATCTGACAAACGCCTATGGGTCCATACCCAACAACACTCCAGAGGCCACCAGTGAACCGGGCCAGGCTGGAACTCTGACTAGAATGAGCTGAAGTGTCCACAGAGTCTGTAATAAAGTATGTAAATGTGTTTCTTTGCAGAAGACCAGATCCCACATGGCTTCCCCACCATAGACATGGGCCCCCAGCTGAAGGTGGTGGAGAGGACCCGTACGGCCACCATGCTCTGTGCTGCCAGCGGTAATCCTGACCCAGAGATCTCCTGGTTTAAAGACTTCCTGCCCGTCGACATCAACGGCAGCAATGGCAGAATCAAGCAGCTTCGCTCAGGTGGGAGGAGTCTCTCTAATGATCAATTAAATATGCAAAAACACTCACTGACCACCTTGCGTTCACAGAGCTTGTATCTCTACTCGTCCATTTGCGCTCCACTGGGCATAGACTGTAGTCCATCTGTTTCTCTGTGAACACTCTGTTCTTCAGTGGTCAGGACCCCCCGCAGAGCAGGTGGATCATTCTCAGTGACACTGATGTGGTGGTGGTGTGTTAGATGTTGTCACTACTGGAGTGAAAATAGTGCAGCAACACCAGTGAAGGACTAGAGCACCAACACAAGCTCTCTCTGACTTTACGTCGACAAGGTAAAAGTGGACAGTGGAGTGTTTAACATCTACAACAGCTCTAACACACCACCACCACATCAGTGTCACTGAGAATGGACTACAAAGTGCACCTAAATGGTCAGCGGAGCTAAAGTTGAGATAAAAGCTAATGAAGTGCTCAGTGAGTTCTCATTACGACATGGACCGGATAAGGAACCTGAGATCTGACACATGGCTGCATTCAGAGAAAGTTTCCAATCTGTAAACCCAAACACGACTGTGGACTCCATCCCTCGCTCAGCCGCTGGACGTTCACAACATTTATTTGTTTTGATGGAGTCCATTATTTGATCCTGAGATTAGAATTGCTCTCAAATTATAAGCCTGCGCTGAGAGGCTGTTTCTATCAACAAATGCTAATCACTTCTTCTTTCGAACTCTCCTCGCTCCCCTAAAAACAGGGTAATAGTAATAAATCAGCGCCCGTCGTATCTGATGGAGCTTTATCATAACTGGAACATGTCTCTAACAGTAATTACCAGAATACTGATTCCTCCCAAACACTCGATCAGCAGTCAGCGAGACGCTTTTTCATCACCTTTCATTACTTACACACACAACCCCACAACATAGAACACAGAACACACTCATATACACAGAACACACTCATACAGAGAACAGGGGTGTGAGAACATTAACAGTATGGTCTTCTGGACTGTAAATACAGATTCATTCTGTTTATAAATCCTTGTCATGGCTGTATAAATGTAAATAAACACAGTAAACATGTATTACTTTTTAAACTTTATATTTATCACAGTTTACATAAACATGATGAAAATCTCAGGGTGATAATGAGGTGGTTCAGTTTTCTTTTCAGTGGTCAGTGAAGTCACTAGGTTAGACAAAACAAGTTAGGTCAAATAGGCTGAGCTCAACATGAGTTATTTCAGCCCAGCTGTGCTGGGTTAATCCTTTAACCCAGATATGGTGGGTTAACCATTTCACCCAATGTGCAGGTTTAACTGTATGACCCAATTAAAAAAGGCACTAACCCAGTGACTAAACTACCCAGCATAACATAATGCCATAACAGGCTCAGCCCAGCGTTTAGGTAGAGCTTTTAGAGTGTATAACTAAGCGTTTAGGTAGAGCTTTTAGAGTGTATAACTAAGCGTTTAGGTAGAGCTTTTAGAGTGTATAACTAAGCAGTTAGGTAGAGATTTTAGAGTGTACAACTATGCAATTAGGTAGAGCTTTTAGAGTGTATAACTAAGTGTTTAGGTAGAGCTTTTAGGGTGTATAACTAAGCAATTAGGTAGAGATTTTAGAATGTATAACCCATCGTTTAGGTAGAGCTTTTAGAGTTTACAACTAAGCAATTCGGTAGAGCTTTTAGAGTGTACAACTATGCAATTAGGTAGAGCTTTTAGAGTGTATAACTAAGCGTTTAGGTAGAGCTTTTAGGGTGTATAACTAAGCATTTAGGTAGCGTTTTTAGAGTGTATAACTAAGCATTTAGGTAGCGCTTTTAGAGTGTATAACCCAGCAGTTAGGTAGAGCTTTTAGAGTATAAAACCCATCGTTTAGGTAAAGCTTTTAGAGTGTATAACCCATCGTTTAGGTAGAGCTTTTAGAGTGTATAATCCAGCATTTGAGTAGAGCTTTTAGAGTGTATAACTAAGTTATAGCCCCAGGGATCCCCGAGAGGGGTGGAGGATGAGGATCCCAATCAGATGGACCAAAGAACACTGACACACAGCAATGGAGATATGACAATGAGCGCACAATGTTTTTGCGGCAAAGTGTGCAAGAACCCACGTGGCCTGAAAATCCACCAGGCCAAGATGAGATGCGTGCAGATGGAACCTGTAACACAGCGCTCAGGGTACAACCCTGGTGAGACGCAGGAAGAGCTAGGCCCGGAACCAAACCACAGTGCCCAGAACCTCTGAGTGACACAAGACCCGAACCCACGCAGAACATCAGAACAGCGGCAGGTAAAATGGCCCCAAGTTAGCAGGCAAAGGAGTGGCTCCAATTTGACGAAGACGCCAATTCTATCTTGGAAGTTACAGCCAAGGGCGACACTGATCAACGCCTCCAGTCGATGAAGAATATCATCATCAGCCTAGCAGCCGAGAGATTTGGACTGGAGGAAAAGAAGATGGCAAAGAACCTCCCAAACATAAAGGACAACAGGGCTAACAAGATCCATCAGCTTAGGCAAGAGCTAAAGAGCCTGAGGAGGAGGTTCAAATATGCAGTGGAGGAGGAGAGAGGACCTCTAGCAGAGCTGTGCAACACCCTTCGCAAGAAGCTTGTGACTTTGAGGAGAGCAGAATGGCACAGGAGAAGGAGGAAAGAAAGGGCCAGGAAGCGGCCTGCTTTCATAGCCAATCTGTTTGGATTTACAAAGCAGCTGCTTGTAAGCAGAGTATGCAGCTTATGTGCTCAAAGGCTGAGATCGATTGCCACCTCAGAGACACCTTATGTGATGGATCCAGGGAACAGGATCTGGGCCATTGCAAACATCTGATCAGTCCACCGGAACCAGGTTGGGACTTTGATGGGAAGGAGCCCACCTGGAAGGAGATTCAGGATGTGATCAAGAAGGCCAGAGCAAGCTCAGTCACAGGACCTAGTGGCGTACCATACCGAGTGTACAAGAACTGCTCAAAGCTACTCCATAGGCTCTGGAACATCCTGAAGGTCATATGGAGGAGAGGAAAGGTTGCCTATGGAGGTTTGCAGAAGGGGTGCGGATTCCTAAGGAGTAGGAGCCAAAAACCATCGACCAGTTTAGAACCATCTCGCTGCTTAGTGTTGAGGGAAAGATTTTCTTCAGCATTGTGGCTAGGCGACTAACTGACTACCTCCTGAAGAACTCCTACATTGACACATCAGTCCAAAAAGGAGGGATCCAGAAGGTGCCTGAGTGTCTGGAGCATACTGGCGCGGTCACACAGCTGATCAGGGAAGCCCGGTAGAACAAGCGGGACCTGGTAGTGCTGTAGTTAGATCTGACAAACGCCTATGGGTCCATACCCAACAAATTGGTGGAGGAGGCCCTATGCAGGCACTACATCCCAGTTAAGTTTAGAGACCTCATTCTGGACTACTACAACAGTTTCAATCTGAGAGTCTCTGCTGGATCAATAACATCAGACTGGCACAGGCTTGAGAAGGCGATCATCACTGGATGTACAATTTCAGTGATATTATTTGCACTCGCCATGAACATGCTGGTGAAGTCAGCAGAAGCCCAGTGCAGAGGTCCCCTAACCAAGTCCGGCATCCGCCAGCCGCCCATTAGGGCCTTCATGGATGATCTGACAGTGACTACTCCACACGTCCCAGGAAGCAGGTGGATCCTGAAAGGCCTGGAGGAGATGACCACCTGGGCGCGAATGTGCTTTAAGCCAGATCCTTGGTGTTGAAGAAAGGAAAAGTTACAAACAAGTTCTGCTTCACACTTGGCACTTCTGTGATACCGTCAATCACAGAGAAACCAGTGAAGAGCCTGGGGAAGGTGTGTGACTGCAGCCTGAAAGACACGGCAGCAATCCATTCAACCAATCTTGAGCTGGAAGCATGGATAACTGCAGTGGACAAGTCAGGCCTACCTGGCAAGTTTAAGGCCTGGATTTACCAACATGGCATCCTCCCATGGATTCTGTGGCCTCTCCTGATTTCAGAAGTTCCAATTTCCACAATTGAGTGATTTGAGAGGAGAGTGAGCAGATTTCTACGGAAGTGGCTGGGTCTTCCTCGAAGCCTGAGTAACATCGCCCTGTATGGCAAGAATAAAAAGCTAAAGCTCCCCATCAGCAGCTTGAATGAGGAGTTCAAAGTGTGCTGGGTCAGGGAGGTGCTGCAATACAGGGAGTCGGAGGACCCAAAGGTCTCCCAGGCTGGGATCGAAGTGAGGACAGGGCGGAAATGGAGGGCAGCAGAGGCTGTGGATGTGGCAGAGTCATGGATACGGCACAAGGCTGTGGTCATAATAGTGGCTCAGGGAAGATCTGGCCTGGGCAGCATCACAGCATCTCACTGTGATAAGGCGCAGGGCAAGGAGAGGAGATTACTGGTGCAACAGGAGGTGCGGGCATCAGTAGAGGAGGAGCGGGCAAGCAAGGTGGTTGGAATGAGACAGCAGGGAGCTTGGACAAGGTGGGAGCACGCAGTTGACCGCAAAGTCTCATGGGTGGAGCTGTGGACAGCAGAACCCCACCGCATACGATTCTTGACCCAGGCTGTCTATGATGTTTTACCAAGCCCATCCAACCTGTTTAGCTGGGGATTGGAGGAGTCACCAGCCTGCAAGCTATGCCTGAAGAGGGGAACCCTGGAACACATCCTCAGCTGTTGTCCGAAAGCCCTGGGAGATGGGTGCTACCGCTGGCGCCATGACCAAGTCCTGAAAGTCATAGCAAACACCATCAGCTGTGGAATTGCCCAGTGTAGACGCCGCTACCAAGCAAGGACCCCTGTCACTTTTGTCCGGGCTGGAGGGAAACCAGTATCAGCAGCCAGGGCACCCTCAGCTGGCCTGCTAGCAACAGCTCAAGACTGGGAGTTGAAAGTCAACTTGGGGAAGCAACTGAAGTTCCCATACACAGTCGCAACTACAACATTGCGACCTGACATGCTGCTTTTCTCAAGGTCTTTGAAGGATATCATTCTTCTAGAACTCACTGTACCCTGGGAGGACCGTATTGAGGAGGCCAACGAGAGGAAAAGGGCAAAGTACGCTGAGCTAGTAAAGGAGTGCCAGAACAACGGGTGGCGAGCTCAATGTGAGCCCATTGAGGTGGGATGCAGAGGGTTCGTGGGCCAGTCTCTGTGCAGGGCATATAACATATTGGGCAAAACGGGGGCCAACAAATGAAGGGCCATTAAGGAGGCCACTGAGGCAGCAGAGGTTGCCTCAAGATGGCTGTGGATAAGGAGAGGAGACCCGTGGGTGGGGTAGCGCTCCCTGGACACAAGCTGGGGCCCGATCAACCCCAGCTGGGTCACCTGGGTGAGAGTGTATGATGTTTGAAAGACCCGAAACACTCTGTGACCCCAGGTAACATCACTGGCGATGTGTCCAGGTTGCATCAGTTGATGTATGTTGCAAGTAACTAAGCGTTTAGGTAGAGCTTTTAGAGTGCATAACCCAGCATTTAGGTAGAGCTTTTAGAGTGTATAACCCAGACTTTAGGTAAAGCTTTTAGATTGTATAATCCAGCATTTGAGTAGAACTTTTAGAGTATATAACTAAGCGTTTAGGTAAAGCTTTTAGAGTGTATAACTAAGTGTTTAGGTAGAGCTTTTAGAGTGTATAACTAAGCCTTTAGGTAGAGCTTTTAGAGTGTATAACTAAGCGTTTAGGTAGAGCTTTTAGAGTGTATAACCCGGCGTTTAGGTAGAGCTTTTAGAGTGTATAACTAAGTGTTTAGGTAGAGCTTTTAGAGTGTATAACCCAGCGTTTAGGTAGAGCTTTTAGAGTGTATAACTAAGCGTTTAGGTAGAGCTTTTAGAGTGTATAACTAAGCGTTTAGGTAGAGCTTTTAGAGTATATAACTAAGCGTTTAGGTAGAGCTTTTAGAGTGTATAACTAAGTGTTTAGGTAGAGCTTTTAGAGTGTATAACTAAGCCTTTAGGTAGAGCTTTTAGAGTGTATAACTAAGCGTTTAGGTAGAGCTTTTAGAGTGTATAACCCGGCGTTTAGGTAGAGCTTTTAGTGTGTATAACCCAGCGTTTAGGTAGAGCTTTTAGAGTGTATAACCCAGCGTTTAGGTAGAGCTTTTAGAGTGTATAACCCAGCGTTTATGTAGAGCTTTTAGAGTGTATAATCCAGCAATTGGGTTGAGCTTTAATTTATAACCCAGCGTTAACTAACTAATACAGTATTAATATGTTCTAACACCCCTCATTAAAGGTAAATATATTTACAAATGTGTCAACATTATTACAATGAATGCACTAAATACATTTAGATTAATGACATCCTATACCCATGTACACATTGTTCTAGGACACTAAAGAAGAATTAAGATGGTTCTAGATTGCTATTATAACACTGAGAAACATGTATGGATCTTTTTATGTTTGGTGTTCATTTAAGCTAATGACATCTGTAAGGTGTGGTTTAATGACTGCTGATGTCCTACGTTTGCAGCTGTAATTAAAGCTGGAAAAGGGAAACGGTGTCGCTGTTCCTCCTTCCTGTCCATGGTGAAAAGATAGTAAATCTCTGCTATTTTTCACCATGACTGTACACCACACTGACGGCTCGGCCCAAAGCCTCAGTGTGCCTTCGAGCCCTCGGCAAACTGCTGATGTGTTTAAGTCTTAAGCCACACAGTTTCCGGAGGCTTCCCCAGCATCTCTGACCCCCCGTCTGAATCTAATCTCCTGTTTTCACTCCTGACAGTGGTTGGATTATCATCCAGATCAGTCGCATCTGCATAATAACCAACACAAAGCACTACAGATATTATTTTATTACAGAATAGTAGACAAATCATATAAAATTAAGTTTTCCATTTTTAAAACTATAAAACATTAACTACATGGAACAGTATTAGTTTCTAAGTTAAAACTAAGTCTGTAGCACTTTAGCCATGCCCATTCAGCCTACATTAGTTTAGCTCCACCTGTTCACCCTACAGCAGTTTAGCCATATCCATTCAGCCTACATTAGTTTAGCTCCACCCGTTCACCCTACAGCAGTTTAGCCATGCCCATTCAGCCTTCAGCAGTTTAGCTCCACCCGTTCACCCTACAGCAGTTTAGCCATGCCCATTCAGCCTTCAGCAGTTTAGCCATGCCCATTTAGATGTCAGCAGTTCAGCTCATCCCATTCAGTCTACAGTAATTTATCTCTGCCCTTTCTGCCTTTAGCAGTTTAGCCCCGCCCATTCAGCTTACAGTAATTTAGCTCCGCCCATTCAGCCTACAGCAGTTTAGCCATGCCCATTTAGTCTACAGTACTTTAGCTCTGCCCATTCAGCCTTTAGCAGTTTAGCTCTGCCCATTCAGCCTACAGTAATTTATCTCCGCCCATTCAGCCTACAGCAGTTTAGCCATGCCCATTTAGTCTAAAACAGTTTAGCTCCGCCCACTCAGCCTTCAGCAGTTTAGCTCCATCCATTAAATCTACAGCAGTTTAGCCATGCCTTCAGTTTAACTCCGCCCATTGAGTGTATTGCTAAATAGTAATAAACATTGTATGAAATATTTCTATTCAGATGTAATTAAGATCTGTTTAAAATGATGAGTGTTAAACATCAGAAGTACGGTATATGTGTGAAATGCTGTAAGTAGACTTAAAGACATAAAGAACAGCTGGTTGTTGCTGTAGTGGAGCTCAGACTGAAGCTCTGCAGTGAGGAACATTCTCTTACTCTGAGTTGCATCAGAGACGTGTGGTTTACAGAGTGCTGAGCTGTGGTAGGATGTGAAAGGCCACAGAGAGTCAGAGAACACTTTAACTAAAAATACTCAGAGATCAGCACTGAGTCACTCTAAACTCACTACATTATCAGCACACTTTTAGTACTGTTCTGTCCTTTACATCACTCACATTTACATACATATACACATATATACATACAAACACACACATATACACTGTACATACATACAGAGGTGCTTGAAAGTTTGTGAACCCTTTAGAATGTTTCTGCATAAATATGGCCTAAAACATCATCAGATGCTCACACAAGTCCTAAAAGTAGATAAAGAGAACCCAGTTAAACAAATGAGACACAAATATTAGACTTGCTCATTTATTTATTGAGGAAAATGATCCAATATGACATATTAGTGAGAGACAAAAGTATGTGAACCTCTAGGATTAGCAGTTAATTTGAAGGTGAAATTAGAGTCAGGTGTTTTACATCAATGGGATGACAATCAAATGTGAGTGGGGACCCTGTTTTATTTAAAGAACAGGGATCTATCAAAGTCTGCTCTTCACAACATGTTTGTTGAAGTGTATCATGACACAAACAAAGGAGATTTGTGAGGAGCTCAAAAAAAGAGTTGTTGATGCTCATCAGACTGGAAAAGGTCACAAAACCATCTCTAAAGAGTTTGGACTCCACCAATCCACAGTCAGACAGATTGTGTACAAATGGAGGAAATTCAAGACCATTGTTACCTCCTCAGGAGTGTCGACCAACAAAGATCACTCCAAGAGCAAGGCGTGTAATAGACAGCGAGATCACAAAGGACCCCAGAGTAACTTCTAAACAACTGAAGGCCTCTCTCACATTGGCTGGGTGTTAACACTGAGTTCTCTTTATCTACTCTTAGGACATCTGAGAGACATCTGTTCACAAACTTTCAGGCACCATGTACATGTGCGTAAAGCTGCTCTAAAGGTCATCCACCAGTCTGTGAGACCTTCATTAAGATCTGGATAAGGTTTGTGAGGTATTTTACAGAAATGACCAGCTGTTTAGGTGACTACTGAACAAAGTCACAGCTCTGGTTTTAACTGCAGAAGCGTTTGTATTCTGAAGAGGTTTGATCAGCTGATATGGAATATTTGGATGGTGATACACATTCAGGTCACCTTTACCAGGATTTTGACTGGATTATAATCATGCAATCCTTGTTTAATTACAGTATAATTACTGTACACAGATTACACTGAAAATACAGTCCAGGGAACCAGTCAGAGTGTTAATCCTTTATGCATGAGGAGTGACTGCAAACAGAATCAAAATAGAAACGTCTTCCTGCTCGTTTGTTTTTTTTCTCTTATTTTCTCCTCTTTATCTCGTTCTTTCTCCTCTGTACTAATGCTTCTCTTTAATCTTATTTGCATTCAAATTACCTCACCAGGTGGTACACCAATCAGAGGTAAGAATGCTGAAAACAGAAAGTGTCCAAATGCCTCATCCCTCTCCTCCTTCACTCAGATTACTCCATCGTTTGCGTCTCTGTTTGTCTCTCTTCTCTGTGCATGAACTTGTGTTCATCTGCCTCATTGATCCACTCCCAGATCACAGACGTGTACAGTAATAAACCTGCTCTGTAATCTACATAGTCAAGCTCCGCCTTCACCAGACTGCTTTAGATCATTCAGACATCCACCTTGAGCCTGAAATCTCATCAGACTCACTGGAATGGGATTAGCTTCTGAGGTTGGTTCTTCTACAGGAGCTCCTTTGTTATTTTATCTCCAGATCAGCCACTTCAGTGTTTTTCTTCCTCCTCCTGAGACTGAATTAATGAGCCAAACTCAGCACTCGTCTGATCTTTATTAGTCTTGTCTACACACACGTCTCCATCACTTTGTAAAGATGCAGCTCCTTTTGATTGGGATTAGGCTCTTAGTCCATGTGTTCTCTCCTGAGAGAGTCCAGCAGATGTGAGACCAGCAGAGAAGAGCCTGGTCTTTCTTTAAAAGGTTCCTAAGAGATCTTTAATGTCAATAAGCATCCAAATTCTTCATGTTTTTACAGTCTAGTGGTTACCAACATTGCCACCCAGTTGGCAATTGCCAGCTTGGACAATCACACCAGTGAGTTTAAACAGCTCAGTGGTGTAGTGGTTAGTGCACTGGACTCCCCAAAATCTTTGGTGGGCCATTGTGGTCAAGGAACCAGCAGTTTGACCCTCTGAACCTTCATGACATGACTGAAGTGCCATTGAGTAAGTCATCTAACCTATAACTGCTCCCTGGGCACTGTGGATAAGGGCTGCCCATCGCTCCAGCCTTGTGCTGATGAGATCCAATTCCTCTGCAAGAATATCGTCAATGTTTCATGTTTCACTTTCACTGAAGAGTCCTTGGTCTAGACTCCTAACTCCACCTTCACCTGCAAATATAACACAGTCATAAGTGTCTCCAGAGAACAGCATCAGCTAAGTGTCATTACAGACAATCCCTCATAATCTGATCCAGTCTAATCCAGTCTGATCCAGTCTAGGGCTCTCAGACTGGCATGGCTTTGGTGGTGAGGGGCACTAGACAGAATGGGCACATCATTGGTCAGACAGTCAACTGACCTCACGAGTCTACATACATATTTCCATCCATCACAAGCATGCTGCATAGATTAGATCTAATCCAATCTATGGCTGTGATCAGACTATTCCTGGTTCTGTACTGCTTTGATGGTGGTGGTGGTGGTCATCAGCGGGGGGTTCTGGTTTGTGCTTGAGGGGGACAGCAATCAAATCTATTACAAACTGCATGAAGTTAAAGGTCAGTAATGACGTCCACAATAACATCACATTAACAAACAATCACAGGATTAACAGTTTGTCAGAACCAAACATCCACATGGCCCAGTACAAATGTTCTGTTCTTTGTCAAATGTAAATGTGGAGAAGTGCACCGAGCTGAAGTCAGGTGGGTTTCTGTTTGTTTATCATTTAAAAATGACATCACAACAAGTGAAATCCAGTCAACACATGTTCTGAGGTTGTTGTAAGAATAAAATAAGATGTTAAACTTATTTCTGGATGATTCTTTGATGGATTTACTGATTTAAAATCAGACATATTTAATCATTCATTCTGTCAACCAACCAACCAACCAACCAATCAATCAGTGTGTCAATCAAACAATCAGTCAATCAACCAATCAATCAACCAACCAACCAATCAATCAGCCAATCAATCAGTGTGTCAATCAAACAATCAGTCTATCAACCAATCAATCAGTCTTTCTTTATTTAAACTGAGTACATCGAGGGTGACCCTCATTTATGGTGCAGCTCAGCTGATACCGAAGAAGGGATTAATAAGTTCAAGTAAATATAATAATAATAATAGAAATAAAGAAAGACAGAAAATGTAAATCTAATTAAACTGTAAGTAAAATGTAAAAGAAAATAAAACAAAAATAATTAATTAAAAAGTCTAAAATAATCAATTAATAATGATTCTAAAGCAAATAATAAAAGCTGAAAAATAAAATATGAATAATCTAAAATAAAATAAAGTGATGAGAATAATTCAGTAAATGAGTGCGAGGCAGAATGGAGGTGGTCAGTAATTAAAAGTGTAAAATATGTGACCCTAGTGAGCTGAGCTTTAGTGATACAGTAGTGAGTGCCAGCTCACCAGTGCTCTGTGACTAAACGCAGTGTTATTAGATACAGAATAAGAGGTGGAGGATAATTTAATCTAGTTATCTTCTCTGTGTTTAGATCAGTTTGTTGCTGTATGCACTGAATGTGATCTAATGAAGCCGATCATTAGATGTTGAGTCTGAAACTCTGAAAATACAAGAATATGAATAGAAGTCAGTTTTATTGATCCTCTGATTAAGCTTATCAATAATAAGATCTGTAGCCTGGAGCTACAGACAATATTATTAATGTGTTATTAATGTGTTAATAATGTGCTATTAATGTCTTATTAATGCACTTTTAACCCTGGCATCCCTAATGTTAAATGATCTTATTTTAATCTTACAGCATTCTCAGATATATATTAGATATGTAGAAGAGGTTTAAGGTGCTTTGACTTGCTGAGATGGTGTTCAGTAGGTGTTGTAGATACCTGATGGAGTATTTAAGGTGGTGTTTGTTATTTTGTACAGTATTAGAGTTTAGTATGTGACTGGCATTAGAGGATTCCTTACAAAATAAGTCTGATTTGATGAGAAATGACTATGATTTGATAGAAAATAAGACATTTGTGGAGTTATGGAGCATCTTCTGGTCTGTTCAGATGAGTTTGTCTCATTAGAAACTCAGTGAGAAACTGTATGTGACGTAACAAAGCTGAGCAGATTTTGAGTCTGAAGCTCAAGAAAACAAACAAAACATCCTAAACTCCATACGTAACTCAGCCTGGAATCACTGCTCATATTATTAACGTGTTATTAATATTAATCTTGATAATATCTGCTATAAGACGCTTGTGTGCAGTGCATTGATAGCTGGAGGATAACCAAGTCCAGATATGGAGCATCTTTTGTTGTAGATGAGTCTGTCTCGCGGGCGTCACATCAGCATCTCTCTGAGAAAGTGTTTGCAGTGACAGAGCGGCTGTTCAGAGCTATTAGGGGCCGACAGAAAGCTTTTATTGATCAGCGATACGTGTCGCGCTCGCGGCTTTGGCTCAGCTTAAAGAGGACAATGACTGATGACAGTATCACAGCAGGATCTCCAGCGTCTTTTCATGTTTACTCTTCTTCTCGTGGGCCGCGGCTCCTCATCGATGACTCCATAAATATCTGAATGACAGTAATCGCTGCCCTTTGAGGAGACGCGGAGTGTCTTTGTCCTTCAGATCAGAGCAGAAATAGACTCTGTATGTAAACACTGATCAGTCAGACACATGCAGAGACTGAGATAGTCTAAATATGACTCATTTTGCCTTATTATACGACTTTTAAACTTATACCTACAACATTTTGATCGTTTAAAGTAAATAACATAAGAAATGCATGTTTAGTAGGATCCCAAGTGGCTGACACTATGACCAGAGGATCATGAGTTTGAATCCAGGTCATGCTGTTTGCCATCAACAGCCAGGGCCCAAGAGAGCAAAAATTGACAGTGCTCTCTCTGGTGCGGGTAGATGACGCTCTCTCTCTCTATCACTTATTACAATATCCAATATCATATTACAAAATTATATATAAGGTGATGCCACTATGATCTGAGAATCCTGATCATACTGTTTTTAGAGTGCCATCGACAGCCGATGCCTTGAGAAAGCAGAATTGACCATGCTCTCTCTTGAGGTGGGCAAGATGGCGCACTCTCCTTAGCACTATACACAATGTCGACTAACTCGGGCGTCTGCAAAAAAGGGGCTTGACATCACTGGTATCGGAGGAGGCCTGTGCTTGTCTGCACCCTCCCAAAAGAGTCAGGGACATTGCAAGTGATAGTGATATGGAGAGATGATAAAAGGGACGGGGTTAATTGGCCACTAAAATACATAGGGGTAAAATTTATTTTAAAAAATAAATCTAAATAAAGACTTTCTGAATATACAGTGACATTTTTACTGATGTTTTAATAAATCTGTCTCTAATCTTTATGATAGGAGACTTTTATTTTGTAAAGTTCTCCACACCAGCAGGTGTTTCATCTGTGCTGCTCCTTTAAGACTGAAGTGATGCTGTTTGCACTGAATGTGATCTAACAAAGCTGAACATTCAGATTTAAACTCTGTTACAGTCTGAGACTCTTATTTTGAAGAAGGAAACTGATGAATAATAAGAAGGTATTGATCTGAAATCATCTCTGAATGAGATATGTAGACTAGACTGAAGGCAGGTTCTCTTGCTGAGGTGTCGTGTTTACTGTGTTGAGTAGGTGTAGATAAGTGATGGAGTGATTGATTTACGGTGGTGGTTCTGTTCTTTTGGGCAGTGTTACAGGTCAGTATATGATGGGGACAGAAGCTCAGGTGTGCTGAATAGATGTAAATGCTGTTTCCAGTCATTTAGTTGACTCCGGTGATGATGTGGCTGAAGCTCAGTGGTGACTGTGAACATTGTCTTGTTTGTTAAAGCAGAGTGAGTCCTCGTGTGTCTGAGGTTGTGTATCTGTCTGTATGTCTGTACGAGTACAGTACCTCTCTGTAACCCGCTGTGTTGTGTCTACAGGTGCATTACAGATAGAGAACAGTGAGGAGTCAGACCAGGGCAAGTACGAGTGTGTGGCAATGAACAGCGCTGGGACTCGCTACTCCGCCCCAGCTAACCTTTACGTCAGAGGTAAGAGGGGTTAAAACTCCAAAATGATCTCAAATCTATCTTCGTTCTGAGTCTAAATAACTACCTCTACTCCTGACTCTAACAGCAGCTCTCAGGACCTGGAGCTCTCTCTCTCTCTCTCTCTCTCTCTCTCTCTCTCTCTCTCTCTCTCATAATTTCACAGCTAACATCTAACATCTAACTTTTTTTTAATGTTACAATGTTCATATGATCCACACAGTCACTCTGACAGACTGTAATACTTATCAGGAAGTGTAGGGGGCGATATGACTTCTATTGTTTATGTAAAAAGTGCTCTATAATGTTCTGTAATGTTCATATGATCTACACAGTCACTCTGACAGACTGTAATACTTATCAGGAAGTGTAGGGGGCGATATGACCTCTATTGTTTATGTAAAAAGTGCTCTATAATGTTCTATAATGTTCATATGATCTACACAGTCATTCTGACAGACTGTAATACTCTACAGGAAGTGTAGGGGGCGATATATCTTCTATTGTTTATAATAAAAGTGCTCTATAATGTTCTATAATGTTCATATGATCCACACAGTCATTCTGACAGACTGTAATACTCTACAGGAAGTGTAGGGGGCGATATAACTATTGTTATGCATTAGGGGTTGGATAGATGTGAACTACAGTGGTCAACTACAGGTGAAACAAGGTTACAGGTGAGGTCTGGCCTAGATACAGGTGATTTGAAGATCTGGTACAGGTAAGAGTTAGCTGCAGGTGAGGTAAGAGTGTGAGGGGGCGTAGGATCCTGACAAGAAGGTGAAGGTGGAAATTCCCCTGTGAACAGGATGAAGTTTCAAAGGGACTTCTGCCTTCACCTGCTCTGTTTCAACTCGAGTTCACACAGCTCAGATCATCTCTTCTCATCTCTATTAACCCTTAAGGAGGAAATGACTATTTTATCTTTGAGTCCACATTTCTCACTATTTTTGGCAAGTGTTCAGTAAACACATGTGGCATTAGTGTAGTGCGGGGTGGTACTGATAAACATGACATTACATTATGGGGTGAGTGTGGAATTTGATTCAATTCATTTAAAGTTAAAGAAGAAGTTGTAATTTTGAATGTGTACTCTACCATCTGAAATGGAATGTTATCCATTTATAATGTTTTAATTTGTAATGCTGATGTATCTGACCCATACCTCACCTGTACCCCCATTTCACCTGATCCATACCTCACCTGTGTCTTTGTTTCACCTGTATCTGACCCATACCTCACCTGTACCCCATTTCACCTGTATCTGACCCATACCTCACCTGTGCCCCAATTCACCTGTATTTGACCCATACCTCACCTGTATCTGACCCATACCTCACCTGTACCCCATTTCACCTGTATCTAACCCATACCTCACCTGTATCTGACCCATACCTCACCTGTACCCCATTTCACCTGTATCTGACCCATATCTCACCTGTATCCCATTTCACTTGTATCTGACCCATATCTCACCTGTACCCTTTATTCACCTGTAATGGATCCATTCCTCACCTGTATCCCATTTCACCTGTATCTAACCCATACCTCACCTGTATCTGATCCATACCTCACCTGTACCCCATTTCACCTGTATCTGACCCATACCTCACCTGTACCCCATTTCACCTGTATCTGACCCATATCTCACCTGTATCCCATTTCACTTGTATCTGACCCATATCTCACCTGTACCCTTTATTCACCTGTAATGGATCCATTCCTCACCTGTATCCCATTTCACCTGTATCTAACCCATACCTCACCTGTATCTGATCCATACCTCACCTGTACCCCATTTCACCTGTATCTGACCCATACCTCACCTGTACCCCATTTCACCTGTATCTGACCCATATCTCACCTGTATCCCATTTCACTTGTATCTGACCCATATCTCACCTGTACCCTTTATTCACCTGTAATGGATCCATTCCTCACCTGTATCTGACCCATACCTCACCTGTACCCCATTTCACTTGTATCGGACCCATACCTCACCTGTATCCCATTTCACCTGTATCTGACCCATATCTCACCTGTATCCTTTATTCACCTGTATCTGACCCATATCTCACCTGTATCCTTTATTCACCTGTATCTGACCCATATCTCACCTGTAGCTTTTATTCACCTTTAACGGATCCATACCTCACCTGTATCCCATTTCACCTATATCTTGACACATACCTCACCTGTATCCCATTTAACCTGTATATGATCCATACCTCAGCTGTACCTGATCCATACCACACTTGTACCTCATTTTACATGTATCTGACCCATATCTCACCTGTACCCTTGTTTTACCTGTATCTGACCCATATCTCACCTGTACCCTTGTTTGACCTGTAACAGATCCATACCTCACTTGTACCCCCATTTCACCTGTACGTGATCCTTTTCTAAATCTATCCTAATATAGCACACATTCACATAAGCCTTACTTGGATTTACTGTTCATGGGGGTCCTGGGGTTATTTTTTCTTTTACAGGTGCTCATTTCTGTTTGCTGTCCTTAACTGAAAACTGATTAATGTTTTCAGTAATGTGTAAAAGTCTAAGGCTGCCATTTAAACTGATTAAAACAAAGTATCTGGACAGATAATGTTGGTGCTAAATATGGAGAAGGTACAGTTAGTAAAGGTATTCTGCTCTATACAATAAGGTTATGATTCTGACAGGAGTATAACAACACTGCTAAATGTTTTGAATGAATCAGCTGATCTGAATGAATGAAAAGTATAAAATTACTGAGATTATAATTATAATTTATAATAGAGACATGTCCCCACCACTTTCTAATATGACTAATTTTGTACGCATCACTAAAAGGCTTTGTAGAGACAGTGTTGCCAGTGTTTATGGTGTATTTGTTTAGCATTTTGGCTCCTGCGGGACTGTTTTTGCTGCAGCACCATTTGAGCACTTATCAAAGCAAAGTTATATCTGTGCTCACTTTGCTGTTTTGTTTTTATGTACAGTACATTCAAAAGCTGATGTACTAAATTGTAGTTCACTATTACAACATGTTCTGTATATTGAATGTCCCACTTTTTCTTCCTCATTAAAATGTTGATTTCTCATTGTTCCCCTTAAAATTATGAGGAGTCTTCATAATTCTGCTGCCAGTTCTGCCACAAATACACAATTATTCTACATCTTTATGTGAAATGATAACATCTCTTCATGCTTTGGTCCATTACTCATGACCAGACTGATAATGACTGGACAGCAGAGAAGATCTAGAGCAGCAGAACCCTGAATATAATTAACATCAGGGATATAGGACTACTGATAGTTAGTCTAGAGCTTCTCTCAGATGCTCTCAGACTTTTGGACAGTGCTCTTACATACACAGCTTGTTTTGCCTCAGTGTGTGTTTTGTATGTCACATACTGCTGTGTGTGTGTATTGTAGTGAAAAAGTGAGACAGAGTGTTTGTCATGGCTCGCTCGACCTTTTTCTCCTGATAAGAAAGTCTGAGCGAGAAGCTTCAATAAAAGATTCAGAGAGAAGATCACATCCTCCGAATATTCTCAGGAGTCCTTCCACTTTGATCTTAACTCAGACCACACACACACACACACACAACTTCAGACATGCCAGCAGATGGAACACACACTCTTTGCCTTTTGATGAACGACATTTAATATATATTTATGAGCTTCTGTAATCAGGACCCACTTCCTTATTTGTGACCTGTGTGTGTGTGTGTGTGTGTGTGTGTGGTCAGGTCCAGTGACATCTGCACCAGTAATTTATTTTTTTCATCTTTTTTATATTTGCAAGCTGCCTTTCTATAAAGCGACTTTATAATCATGAAGGGTGTTGTGTGCTTTATAGAGGGCGGGGCTTAGTCATTTGATTGACAAGTAGATAAACACCACGCAGAAAGACTGACTGACATATACAGTCATAAATATAAATGTCAAGCATATTTATATAATATAGTAAAATAGGTGAGCATACAGTTTATTTAGCTCATCTGTAGCTTCTCCACCATCTGGAATGAGTGGGTGGAGGTAGTTTAGCTGATGTTCCCTAAAGAATTAGTCCTTGATCATTGTTGGTTCTCATTTGTTTTATAGTCAAAACTGACACTTTTCATAGAGTCTAAGTGAACACTGAGATATGTGACACTGGGGGCTCAGTCTGGGACTTAGACGTCAGTCCTGGGGGGTGTGGTTTAGACTGTGATATAAATTTTACTTTCACTTTCAAGAAATGTTTTGGGGCTAAAACATTCAGGACTCGAGCTCACCACCGACAAGTTCTGGATTTAGGTGCCATGTAAGCTCGGTTTTCATTGGCTGATGATATCAACAGTTATCCAGACATTTTATAAACTAGTGGACGTGAGTCAGAGTTTCTGTAGATGTATTACTCAGACGTTTAGGTGTGTTTATTTTGTATTAATGATGACGTTGTGTTTACAGTGTTCAGGTTACTGTGTTTAACCTCCTCTCTCTCTACAGGTGTGTAACATAAACATCATTATTCTCACACAACTCTCAGGGCTCTGTGTGTGTGTGTGTGTGTGTGTGTGTGTGTGTGTGTGTGTGTGTGTGTGTGTGTGTGTGTGTGTGTGTGTGTGTGTGTGTGTGTGCGCGTGTGTGTGTGTACAGAGGGTGTAAATGATCACATAAACACTCTTTATTTGGGATTTTTCATCACACAAATGCTTATCCTGTTACATCTCACTCTCATCCTCATGTGCCTTACCATGGTGACCTCACGGCCTCCATGAAGAGTCCTACCTCCACTCTGCATACACATGACTCCAACAACCGTGTGTGTGTGTGAGTGTGTGTGTGTGTGTGTGAGTGTGTGTGTGTGTGTGTGTGTGTGAGTGAGAGAGAGAGAGAGAGAGAGAGAGAGAGAGAGAGAGAGTTTAAAGTGCCCACCTCATACAGAAACATCCCTGTAGTGATATATAAATAGTCATTTTTGTGATGTCACAGATACCAGCACATTCACATATACTCAGCTATTCAGCCCATAGGAGGTTAGCTCCGCCCCTTTCACACTGAAGTGGTTCAGCCTATGCTACTGAGAGAGCAGAGCTCATTTATATATCTCAGTTTTAA
>BRDA01010167.1:52120-67120 GCA_036984385.1 Crenuchus spilurus
TATCCTCATGTTGTCACTCGTCTCTGGTATGGATAAGCGGGATATTTGCCTGTTTCACTCTCTTTGTTTCTCCTTTGTCTTCTTGCTTTTCTTCCTCTTCCTTGCTCTTTCTCCTCTTCTCCTCTCTCTTTTTCTCTCTTTCTCTCTCTGTTTCCCTTCCCTCCATCTCCATCGCACCCTGCCATCCAAATATCACTCCACTCCCCACTCTCAGACCAGCGGGAAGGTGGGTTCTTTTCTTTCTCTCTCTCTTTCTTCGTGGAGAGCCTGAGGATCAGATCCACAGCGTTTCTGCCCCAGTGGGCTTTCTGGGCTTTTGTTGCCCTTCCTGACTATGCCCTGACTCTCTCTGTTGCCCCACTGTACCTCTCTGCTTGCCTGTTGCCCCTGTGGTAGTTGTCTCAGCATGCTGCAGTTTGTATTTGTGACTTCTTGCTTTGCCTGCTTCTTCATTTCTGTGATGATGTTGATGCTGATGTTGATGTATTGAATGTCTTCTTTGCATCTGCATTGACTCTCTGTGGAAGGTGTATAATATACAGAACATTGTATCATTTTGTTTGCATCACATTTTTGGTCATGTTTCATAGGTAATGATGATGCTTTATTGATCCTTGATGAGAATCTGAAGACTTGCAGCAATATTAACTAAACAAGCACAAGAAAAAACACATAAACTCATATATCTGAAGCCAAGCAGTGCTATAACATGTTATTCTGTGCATTTGTAATAAAATGATTAGCTTTGCATTAAAACTCCATAGAAACCCATTCACATTGAACTCACGAGTTCCCGCTCATGCCAACCCGTATATGTACCTTTTTGTTGCTGCTGTAACTCAGTTTCCTTCAGAATTAATAAAGTTTCTGCATCTGTAACATAAAGTCTGCTCACTGCTGAGATAATAAGTGTAAATATGATCCTGAAGTACAGAAGTACTGTATGATGTCCTTTGTCGTCCAAACACCTCATCATTAAGTCCCGGCGTCCACCTCCTCACCTGAACTTGCTCCTGAGTTTCCATTAGAAAGGCTGTTTTCCTCTCCCATGTTTGAGCAAATGTAAAAGATCAAATGGTAATGAAGAATGATTAAAGGCTTTAGCTGTAATGGCGATGACTGCAATTTACTTTTATCACTCCTGTGCTAGAGATGGTGTTTCCAGAGTGGCCTTTAATTATGTTTTAAAGGTTATCTCCCAATAATTAAGCACTTCTCTAAGATTTGAAGGTATTAATTTGGCTCCTGAACAGGAACTGTGACCCCTTTGTGGACATGGAGACACACTGTGTACCATTTATTGTCTATAATAGTTGTGCCTGCAAGAGGTTATGTCAATTATGTCAATATTTTGGTACTATTTAGACATTTTGAAATGTACTTTAAAGAACTATATGCAGTGCATGATGGACTAGAGTACGGCAGCTGGTTGCTAGGGTGTTGCTAGTTGGTTGCTATGACATTCCAGGTGGTTGCTAAGATGTTGCAAGGTGGTTGCTGTGGTATTTCAAGTGATTACTAGGAAGTTGCTAGGTGGTTGCTATGATATTCCTGGTGGTTGCTATGGTGTTGCATGGTGGTTGAAATGGTATTTCAGGTGATTACTAGTGTGTTGCTAGTTGGTTGCTATGGTATTCCAGGTGGTTGCTATGGTGTTGCAAGGTAGTTGCTGTGGTATTTTAGGTGATTACTAGGATGTTGCTAGGTGGTTGCTATGATGTTGCTTAACTGAGTTTTAAGGTTCTACGTATAATTAAAGGTGGGCGATACGACTGTTTCATTGATATAAAGATAAATGACATTACAGTATGTTTTAATGGTGATGGTCATGATGCTGTGAAACACTGAATAAACACTGTTATATGCAGGACATATTGTTTGATGTTGTTTTAAACTAATTTGTTTGGTCTGATCCAGCTAATCTAACGTCTGAAAACTGAGCTGAATTTTTAGAAAATGTGATCCGCTCCGGTCTTAAACATGACCATCGTCTTTACTGAAGAACTTCTGAGGAACATGTTGCATTGTTGTGTGGATTAAGCTGTGAAGGTCAAACAAATATTGAAAGTGGGCTTTAGCTGTGCGGCTGAGAGTCCGGCGGGTGTTTGCTCTCCCTCGCCGCTGTTGGAGCGGTTTGTTATCCGGCGAGTTACAGCCGAAGAGCCTTTTCACTTCTGGAGAGTTTAAGCTGGATAAAGCAGCTTTGTCTGTTTGTTTTGGAAGCAGAAACATTTCAGCTCTGGCTCCAGTTTTAGTGTAGAGAGAACAGTCAGAGAGGAGCTTGGTGCTTTTTACTGCTTACAGACACAACCGAACGCAAAGAAACCATTTCTACACATTTCTACACACTTTAACCCTGAACGTGCTCAGTCAGCTGGTGTAAATGTGATGTAAATTAGAGTCACACTACAGCACGACCACATCAGGATGTTTATAATAACCACCTAACAACCACTTAACACTAAAACTAATTAACAACACCATTACAAACACTTAACACCATAACTACTTAACAACACCATAGCAACAACCTAACAACCAGATAACAACTCCATAGCAACATCCTAACAGCCACTTAACAACACCATAGCAACAACCTAACAGCCACTTAACAAGACCATAGCAACAACCTAACACCCACATAACAACTTCATAGCAACATCCTAACAGCCACTTAACAACACCATAGCAACAACCTAACAACCAGATAACAACTCCATAGCAACATCCTAACAGCCACTTAACAACACCATAGCAACAACCTAACAGCCACTTAACAACACCATAGCAACAACCTAACAGCCACTTAACACACCATAGCAACAACCTAACAGCCACTTAACAACACCATAGCAACATCCTATCAGCCACTTAACAACACCATAGCAACAACCTAACAGCCACTTAACAACACAATAGCAACCACCTAACAATCACTTAACATCATAGCAACCACCTAACAACCACATAACTCCAAAACAACTACCTGTGAAACTATAGCAACCACTTAGTGACACAATAGCAACCACCTGTGATACTACAGCTTGATTTTTATAGAAACTATATTACAGTGCCAGAAACCATAAAAATTAGAGATTTAAAGAGATACAGAACAACTCAGCAGGCGAGCAGTTATCACAGTGGTAAAGTGTGTATTAGTTTCCATTACTTGTTAGCTACATTAGCCTCTTAGATGCTAACGAAGCAGTGATAGAAGGTCAGGCTGATGGGCTACATTTGAATCATGTTGATAAACTGGGTAAATCAGACTTTAGATGCTCTTTCTGACACATTCATATATTCATATATAGTTGTGGAACAGCTAGTTCTGGGTTCTCTGGTGCCAAAGCTAAATCACAGCTCATTTAACTCGGAACCGTTTTCTAATCAACACTGCTGTTAGAGAGAAACTCAGAGTTTCATTTGTGTGGATGAAACCGGAGCTGGAATTGGATTCCTTGTACTGCCCTGTACATTAAAGGGTAGTTTTGTTTTATTTATTTATTTATTTGTTTGTTTACTTGTCTGTCTGGTCACCAGAGCATGTTCTGCTGGGTGTGTCTAATGCTGCTCTGCTGCCTGTGTGGATGTGATGCTTGTTTTTGTATATTTTCAGGACTAAAATACTCAGACGAGGACATTTTAATCTAATCAGCAGCACTGAAATTGTCCTTTTATAGAAACTGAGCCATTTAATATATTATATATGTCACCAGATCATATACAGAGCAGATTATAATACACATTTAATGTTTATTTACTGAATTTAACATTCGAGAAATGTCTTTATTTTTAATGTTTTTATTGTGTCTTTATTATAAGACTATGTTTACTATATTTACACTTTATATACACAAATTTGGACAAATGTGTGACCTCATGTCCTGACATGATATAAAAACAAACGTGTGAATTACCTCTTCCTCCAGCTTCATTCTTAGATCTCTCTCTCTCTCTCTCTCTCTCTCTCTCTCTCTCTCTCTCTCTTTCTCTCTCTCTCTCTCTCTCTCTCTCTCTCTCTCTCTCTTGCTCTCTCTCTCTCTCTCCCACCCCCAACCCCCTGTGGCATGCCTGCAAGACCTGTGTATGTGTCTGCATCTCTAACAGCTTGCCACACACACACACACTCTGCTAACCCACCCAGAGCTCTGGAGAAATTGGGATCAGTGACTAATTCCAGGTTCAGCATCATCTTGACCTCCACCATCAGCACCACCACCATCATCGCTGGGCGTCTAACACAGCCCACTCTAACTGAACTGACCTCTCCAAGCTCTGCCCATTGTTGTGTTCTTTTGTAGCTCCACCCACTAATATTATATTTTATAGGTCCTCCCACTTATGCTGTAGTTTGCATATATGCCCTCTAATGTGTTATTTGTAGCCTCGCCCACTGTGTTATGTGTAACCCCTCTCACTAATGTGTTGTTATAGGTCTGCCAGTTAATGCATTATGTCATTATGCCCCTCCCACTAATTTTATTATTTGTAGCCCCACCCACTAATGTGTCCTGTTATAACTTTAGTATTTTTTGCATTTGTACTTTTATACTTTTGTAAGTCGCTTTGGATAAAAGCGTCCACTAAATGCAATGTAATGTAATGTAATGTAACTCCACCAACTAATACATCATATTATAACTCCGCCTACTAATGTGTTACTCATAGCCCCTCCCACTAATGTGTTATGTTATAGCTTCACCAACTTCACCGCTCACTGTATAATTTGTAGCCCTGCCCAATAATACATTTTGGTATAGCTCCTGTAATTAATATATTGTGTTATAGGTCCGCCCACAAATGTGCTGTTCTGTATGTTTTTCATATGTACTGCTATGAGGTTGTGTGGGCTTTGCAGAATATTGAACCTAAATAAAAAGACATTAATTAAAGAAGATTAAGCTCAGGTGAACAGTACCAGCCCAGCACAAGAAGCTATGCCGGAATATGTTTCTGTGGGCGGAGCTTGAACCGGTCAGTTTAACTCACGACCATCACAGTGTTGACCATCCTCCATGTCCACGGTGTCCACAGATAACATCTTCATCTGTGTTTAAGTGACTAATGAGGACTAACCGGGTCTCTCCTGTGACACTCTGAGACCAGTTCTGCAGAATATGTGTTCTGATTTAACATACTGACCCACTAACTCTGTGCTGTATCCTCAGTCTGAGGGTCACTTCTAACACATCTGGGTTTGGACCCACTGAGAGCCGGGTTTTGCGTAGAATTCTGAGCTTTAATTTGGGATATTTTCCACATTTTTTGAATAATAATGAAGATATTAATAACATAACATCATAGAGTGAACTAGATACCACCTGATATTCTCTCAAACAGCTTCAGAGGTCCTCTGTGCAGACAGAAAGGACAAGTCCATCCACTTTTTAAAATTTCTGAAAAATTCCGTCAAAAATGCATCCTTACTGACTCAATGGTGGTGATAGGAACCAGACGTCACAACACCATTATATCCACTTAATTCACTAACCACACTCACATGTCAACTGTGTGTCTTTAGAGTGTTTATATGTGTAAAAATCATTAGGCCCAGCACTATGAATGGGTTTTTAATAGTTCAGAATCTTCTCAAAACTCTCATTAAAGTGTATCAGACAGTTGAATCATAACAATCTGATGTAATAAGTGTCTGTGAGGAGCTTTTAGAGACCTCAGACGTCCGGTTACCATCAAAACCACTGTGAGCTATTCTGACTCTACAGTGACTAGAAATTTGGAAAATTCAGTGGACTTCTCCTTTAATATCTTTGCATATGTTTGTGTTTAGGAAGCAGGTGCCTTGGGTTTGTGGTCAGGCTGCAGAAAAGTAATTAAAACAGCTGAGATAAAGGAGAAACAGGACGTGTGTTTGGTGCAGTTCTGGGTCAGAAGGCAGACAGGACTCCTGCACAGGATTAAACTTCCTGACAGAGTGATATTTAACAGCCTGCCTTTCACTTTCTGAATGCAAACCAGCTTTTCTTTGTGTCGTGCACGGCCAGGTGTGTTAGATAAGGAGCCGCCGGCGTATCTGCAGCTTCCCGCCAGGACACAAACCTGCTTCACATCCACAACAGCATTCAAGTCACATAGACACAGAATTCGTAATCACCTCCCCATCCAACTCTGACCCAGACCCGACATCCAGTACCAGTCTCAGGCTTTACATACACAGCTCATATATACACCAGACGTGAGGTAGTCAAGTCAGAAGTTTGTTTTGTGTGTCTGATCTGCGGTCTGAACACATCTGACTTTCTAATCAGAATCAGATATATCAAATTTGACTCATATAAGTTTATTCATCCTGTTCTCATTACACGTGAACTCTAGAAGGGGGCGGGGCTTTTCTCACTGACACCTTCACCAGCAATCTGATGTTGACTTGCAGTGAATCAGACACCAATGTGCTCCACAGGAACGTAAAGGTTATAGAAATAAAACAAGGTCATCCAGTGATTTAAATCACAAGTCACAGTAATCATAGAAACATTAAAGGTTAAAAGTAATATTGATGCTAAAGTAAGTAAAAACAAGAGAAACATTTTAAGAATATGTGCTAATGTTGCCTCACTGGTCTTGGTAGGTGAGGTTGCAGCCAACAATAGGGGTAGTATCTTTAGTACAGTGATAGACAACACATGACTGTAGTTCTACATAATGACCACTAATGAGGATAACAACACATGTAACTAGGGTTGAGCCAAATACTTGTTTCAGATGAGTATCCGTTACAGATAAAGCATTTTTGACGAGTACAATCATTAAACGAGTAAAACTCCTCAATATCCGTGCTCGTTCTAAAGGAAAATCCTCATTGGGTAACTGATTGTCTTCACGATTTGTGATTGGCCAGTCACACAGAACACCCGCCCCTCCCCACATACACATGTCCCTGCCACAGCTGTGCCATATATATATAAAAATGAAAAAGGAAGTTGTGTTGAGTATGATAACTCTTTTTCATGCATACTTAGTAGTTCATAATTTCCTACTGCATGAGTTGTATTCATCCATGCACTTAAAAATATTAATGTTCTAACAATACATATAGCAACTTCTGATCAATCCATTTCAATTTCAGACTTAAAATAATGTATCGATTTAAGCCCCACCCACTTCCGGTTAAACCACTCTCAATTCAGGTTTAGACCCCGCCCACTGCGAGTACCGATACGGATACTGGTAATTCAGATGGCTGAACAGATACAAATACAGATACTGGTGTATTCACTCATTCGCTCCCTACATGTAGCTATTCAGGAGCAGATTAAAGAGTTTTCTGAATGTCTGTTCATCTAAACATTAGACTCAGAATTAAGGATAGTGGACTGGATCTGGACCTGTTCATAGTCCTGTTCTCTTCACTATGATTCAGAAATGTGGAAAATGTCACAAATGAAAAGTTCTACATCGGGACGTCTTCCTGTTTAAAAGTTGACTTTTAGGATGTTTTTAAATGAACTTTCTTTACACGCACATCTTCACATCTTCAGTCGGTGACCACACGAGGTTGGAAAGCTGTAATAAAACTTGGAGATCTCTCACTAGACGCGATTAGGAATCAGACGGAAAGCCGTGAGAGCGAAGGGCTTTGTGGGTTTTTAAAAACAGCAGAGATTGATGGTGTATGTCTGAACTCCTGTGGGGAAAACAAAGCTATGAGCGCTCAGCTTTGGCTCCACATTAACTGCTGCAGAGCGTACGGTAATAACAGCCCAGGCTCAGGTCCTTAATCGGTTTACTAAACTTCAGACCGAACATCTGTAATTTGTTTTTAAGTTGTTTCACAGCTCAGCTACTTTCTTACTTCAGCTGGAAGTTTGACACAGAAGAGAAACTCAGAGCTTCAGTGTTTCTGTACCTGAAGGACTCGCAGTGTTGACACAAAGAGATAAATCAGATCTTTTTATTCTCTTCACTGATTCAGACTCACAATCTAGTTTAGACTTAAACTCTCACACATCAGCTGCCTCTCAGGGTTTCCTCATGAAAACTGAGCAGCTCAACCCAGCGGGCATTAAAACTCTACAGGAGATACCAGTCAGGACTACTTCACTGTCCCCTAAAGTAAAAACACCATCTACTACTACATATGCCAACCTTCTGTACCCACTACATTTACTTTACTACATATGCCAACCTTCTGTACCCACTACATTTACTTTACTACATATGCCAACCTTTTGTACCCACTACATCTACTCTACTACATACACCAACCTTCTGTATCCACTACATCTACTACATATGCCAACCTTCTGTACCCACTACATCTACTCTACTACATACACCAACCTTCTGTATCCACTACATCTACTACATACGCCAACCTTCTGTACCCACTACATCTACTCTACTACATATAACAACCTTCTGTACCCACTACATCTACTCCACCACATACGCCAACCTTCTGTACCCACTACATCTACTGTACTACATACACCAACCTTCTGTACCCACTATATTTACTTTACTACATACACCAACCTTCTGTATCCACTACATCTACTGTACTACATACACCAACCTTCTGTACCCACTACATCTACTCTACTACATACACCAACCTTCTGTACCCACTACATCTACTCTACTTCATACACCAACCTTCTGTATCCACTACATCTACTACATATGCCAACCTTCTGTACCCACTACATCTACTCTACTACATACACCAACCTTCTGTATCCACTACATCTACTACATACACCAACCTTCTGTATCCACTACATCTACTACATACGCCAACCTTCTGTACCCACTACATCTACTCTACTACATATAACAACCTTCTGTACCCACTACATCTACTCCACCACATACGCCAACCTTCTGTACCCACTACATCTACTGTACTACATACACCAACCTTCTGTACCCACTATATTTACTTTACTACATACACCAACCTTCTGTATCCACTACATCTACTACATATGCCAACCTTCTGTACCCACTACATCTACTCTACTACATACACCAACCTTCTGTATCCACTACATCTACTACATACCCCAACCTCCTGTATCCTCTACATCTACTACATACGCCAACCTTCTGTACCCACTACATCTACTCTACTACATATAACAACCTTCTGTACCCACTACATCTACTGTACTACATATGCCAAATTTTGTACCCACTACATCTACTCTACTACATACACCAACCTTCTGTACCCACTACATCTACTCTACTACATACGGCAAACTTCTATACCCACTACATCTACTGTACTACATATGCCAAATTTTGTACCCACTACATCTACTCTACTACATACACTAACCCTCTGTACCCACTACATCTACTCTACTACATACACCAACCTTCTGTACCCACAACATCTACTCTACTACATACAACAACCTTCTGTACCCACTACATCTACTCTACTACATACAACAACCTTCTGTACCCACTACATCTACTCTACTACATACACCAACATTCTGTACCCACTACATTCACTTTACTACATATGCCAACCTTCTGTACCCACTACATCTACTCTACTACATACACCAACATTCTGTACCCACTACATTCACTTTATTACATATGCCAAACTTCTGTACCCACTGCATCTACTCTACTACATACACCAACATTCTGTACCCACTACATTCACTTTACTACATATGCCAAACTTGTACCCACTCACTGGCCACTATAGTGGAAACACCATCCACTACATCCACTGACTGGTTGCTTAACTAGAAGTACCTAGAAAGTAGGTGGAGCTACAAGATAGCTGATGATAAAGTGGTCAGTGGGTGGAGCTAAGTATAATATAATAATATTAATCATTTACTCTTATATAGCACCTTTCACTAACCCTAGGACGCTTTACAATCAATGAAATAAAAAAAGAAAACTTAACAACAAAACAAAAACACTTTAAAGGAAATGAAAGCCAGTAGAGAAAAGATTTTAGATGAGATTTAAACACAGAAAGAGGGGAAGATAACCTGAGAGAGGGAGGTAAGGCATTCCAGACATTAGGGGCACCAACACTGAAAGACCTGCCACCCATAGTGGACAGTCTGAACCTGGGACACCAGGAAGAGCAGAATCAGAGGACCTAAGTGAGCGTGGAGGGGCATGAGGCTGTAAGAGAGAAGAAAGACAGGATGGAGCTAATCCATACAAGGCCTTACAGGTCAGCAGAAGGATTTTGTAGTGGATGCGTTCAGAGATGGGAAGGCAGTGGAGCTGATGGAGAGCAGAGTGATATGAGCTTTTAGACTGGACTAAGATTCTGTCAGCAGAGTTCTGAATATGGTGAAGAGGATATAGTGTTTTTGCAGGTGAGCTGCAGAAAAAAAGCATTACAGTAATTAAATCATGAGATAACAAAAGCTCCAGAACCTCTGAGTCTTTAAATGTAAGCAGGGAGCGGAGTCTACTGATGTTGTGAAGGGGAAAAAATGCAGGCTTAGTCACAGATTTTATCAAATATGACTATCAGATTTAAAACAGTAGAAGATGAGGTGACAGAGGCATAATTTATGCCAATGGCGCAGTCTGTATAGGCAGCAAGCAGCCTTAGAACCAGCAATCAGAAATTCAGTTTTTTTGGCATTCAGTTTAAGAAAGTTTGTTCATTTCTAGACACAAGACAGTAGTGTAGATGGAGGAAAAGCCTCAGTAAGTTTGAGGCTAAAATAGATCTGAATATGATCAGCATAGTGGAAGTGGAGACCGTAAGAATGAATAATGCTGCCTATAGGCAATATGTAAATAATAAATAACAGGGGACCAAGGACAAAGCCTTGGGGAACTCCCTGAGTGACTGGAACAGTATGCAATTTATTTTTTCCAGTATGGTGTTTCTAGTAACATACACAGTGGGTGAAGTTACAGCAGAGCTTTTTTGATAAATAGACAGTGGGTGGAGCTACAGTATACTTTTTTGATAAGTGAATAGTGGGTGGAGCTACAGTAGAGGATTTTTTTATGAAAATTGGTGGATCAGTCGGTGGATGTACTATAGAACATTTCTAATAAAGTGGACAGTGTGTTGGGCTACGGTAGAGCATTTTTGATCAAGTGGACAGTCAGTGGAGCTACAATACAGCGTTTCTTATCAAGTGGAGAGTGGGTGGAGCTACAGTAGAGTGTTTCTGATGAATGCTTATTGAAATTTTATCTGTAAGACAGAAACGTCAGATTTTGGTGGCTGTTGGGCTCCTAATTGAGGTTGTTTTGGCTCTACATGGCTGGAGTCTTGAGCCTGGAGGTTTTATGAAATTGACTGTGTGTTATTTAGATAGTTTTAGTCCACATCCACATGACCTGCACAGGAGAGTTTATTTAAATGCAGCTCGGAATGCCTGGAAGCACTTCAGAGGAACTCAAATGAGATAACAATAGCAAACCACTCAGCAGAATCTGTACCTGCAGACGCTCAGCAGGGGACGTTTACTGCACAACAGCACTTTTTATATTATCATACAGTCCACCGGGCATCGCTGCTCATGACATGTCTCTCCCTGGCTTATTCATTTGCATGTTCATAGTCATTAGTGAGCTCCACGGAGGTGGAGTCTAATGGGAGAACGTCTAGACCAATTGGACCATTAAGTGCCGTCAGTCTAGAAAGAAAAGACAAACAACAAACTCACAAAGACAAAAACCTCCATCAGCTTCCAGCAACTGCTACAGCTTTGTTATTAAAGAGCTGTTCACCTAAAATGTGGCCACGTTAGTTTATTACAGTCAGTAGAACTCAATAGTCACCTAAATAACCGTGCAGATTCTATATAAACCAAGCCTTTGATTAGAACTGGGACTGTGCAGACACTACAAAAACTAGACCTCAATATAGGCCTTAAGCAGCGCCTCCATGTGGCCAATCACTGACCTGCACAAAGCTGAATGTAGACAATATGACTAATAAACCTATTTCTTTAGCTTTATATTTTAAAATGTTATGATATTGAAATCTGACATAATTAATAATAGTTTTCAACAGAACTAAACTCATTAGCGTATACACTATAGAGGTTCAGAGACTGTAGTAAAATTAAACAGTCTAAGGTTCTTCAGCCTCTTTCTAGATAATAACAATATTTTGTATTTTATAATTCTTTATAATAATTGTATTTAAGTAAACACTTTCACAGATGAACTCAAAACAATAGAAATGTATTTGAGTGATATTATAATATTCACACAGTCTTATAATGAGAAATACTCAAAGTTTAAATGGTTTTAGATGTTTTCACTCAGTACTTGCAGTGTTTCTCTTGCTTTGTCTTTTTAACGCCCTCTTGTGGTCCTCCAACAGTCCGGCGAGTTCCGCCTCGCTTTTCTATCCCCCCCACCAACCACGAGGTGATGCCGGGGGGCAGTTTAAACCTCACCTGTGTGGCGGTGGGTGCCCCCATGCCGTACGTTAAGTGGATGACCGGAGACACGGAGCTGACGAAGGAGGAAGAGATGCCCATCGGACGTAATGTTTTGGAGCTGACCAACATCCAGCAGTCAGCAAACTACACCTGTGTGGCCATATCCTCCCTGGGTATGATCGAGACCACTGCTCAGATCACTGTCAAAGGTAAGTAGCTCATCTCTAGTACCCTGATTTTACATATTTTAAATATTACATATTTTCCTTCAATTCTCAGACCTGTGGAGTAAAGATGTACATTATGAGTGCAGATTTGAGCCTTTCCAACAGTGTCTTCACCACAGTGTAATGTATATAGCACCTTCCCATCAACAACCCAGCACACACAGTTACCCAGAACAGCGAGGGGTTAATCTGCCCAGTCCATAGTCTACAGTCTCTACACTGGTCCAGTACAGAGTCAGTATCTGTGGGTGAAGATCTGTCTCAGGAAGTCTAGAAGCTCTGATGTAGCATCACATTTACAGTGAGACACAGCTCACTCAACCCGGGAACAATAGTGCACTCGTTCAGTTTTGGGCTTTCAGAGCTCTCGAGTGTCTAATTTCTCACCTCACACTTATTTCATGAGTTTCACAATTTCACAGTTTTTGTCTGCTTGGATCAATCATTAACAAAAGTGGATCCAACAGAACCAGACTGACACTCAGCAGATCAAGGATGAAGGAACTTCAGTGAAGATCTCCAAATGGAAACAGTGATGGCTGGCCAATAGAGGGCGCTATAGCTGAATGAGCTTCCTGGTTCATTTTCTCTCACTTCTGAGGTGACAGAAATATCAGCCAGTCAGAGAAGCAGCAGCCAATCACTGACCTGCTGACACAACATACAACATACATTTAGCCAATCAGCATCCTCCAATCTGTTGTCTAAAGGTTAATTTCTGGCCCCCAGCAGAGTGGGTCAGTGGTTTTAGGAGCGTCTGACGTTATTGATGTAATACATGTGTGTAGAAATGCAAATATTTAGTCTTCATAGTATTTTTGCTCATTTTATTGTAGATGTTAGTGACTCAGTTGGTAAACTAATGATACATACTGTACTTTCTGTCTTTACACATTTACATGTAATGACAGTTTTCATTAACTATTAGTCTTTAATGACTATTAAATAGAGACGTCATCACAGAGCTCTGCTGTCCTGCAGTCTGTGTTCAGTAATGTTGAGACTGAATATGACTTGGGGTGCTTTCACACCTACATTGTTTGGTCCGGACTTTCAGACTTTTCAGTTTGGTCCGAACCAAAACAGGAGGTGCGAAAGCGGACATGAACCACGGTCCGGACAAAAGGAGCAAAATTTGGTCCGACCAAAAGAGGTGGTCTCGGTTCAGTCCTTCTGAACCATGGTCCGGTTTGTGTGCAGTGTGAAAACACTTTTCTAGAAGGTTTGGACTGTCGGACCAAATACAGGAAGTTGACGCAGGCGTTCAACAACATTCAACAACAATAACAGCAGTAAAATAAGCAGAACAGCAGCAGAACTGAGCCGTGGTAGCACATGGAGTGAGGAGGAGATTACATGTTTAATATAATTTTGGTCTGATGAACATGTGAACAGTCAGCTTTTAAAAACTCACAAAAATACTGAAACGTGCAGCTTATTTTCTGAGAGGACGAGAGAGAAAGGAGATAACAGAGCAACCAAAACTAAAGAAACTGTGGCATTGATATATAAAACTATATAAAAGTATTTAAACGCGTCAGACGCACATCCTACTACAAACCAGTGTCAAGTGTAGGAAGACGCACACCACGTAAGTGATGATGACAGTCATCATAAAAGTCTGGTGCGCTTGCAAAAATGCAGTGTGAACACAAACCAAACCGGACCAAATATATACAAAGTAACAGACACACAAACCTTGGTTTGGACTTTAAGGTGTGAAAGTACCCTCAAACAGCCTCACCTACATTATCAGCCGACACTGTCTCTTCAAACAAGCATATGTCTCTGTGGTTCGTTGGAGACTTTTGAGGGAACCGTGGACAGATAAAAGGATCCTGGTCCAAATCAAAGCCCAGATAACCAAACTGAAGATCTCTTCCTGTGGACACATTATGAGAAGAACCAGCTCACATGAAAAGACAGTCCTGCTCTAAAAGCTGGACAAGCAACAAGATGGATGAGTGCAATCAGAGAAGCCTAAAGATGTTCTGGAGAAACATCATCCATATGGTCAGCAGGAGTCCGATTGGACTGGACAGGACTTAATAAAAATACAGATGCTGATCTTAACAGCTGTGAGTGTTATGGACACCAGCTCAGTGCTGGACAGTGGAGGACATGGAGACCCCAGCTTTAGGCGAGTTTACTGCTGATCGTGACTTTTAGTCATTTTGAGACAGATGGTAGACGAGGGAGCGTGTTTCAGACAAATCTGAGACTAAAGGTGATGTCTGGTTAGGTATGTTTATGTCTGTGATGATGTGAGAGATGCTCTGATCTTCTCTGATGTTGCTCTGATGCTCTTCCCGTCAGTCCGTGAGCCTGCCAGTCCGATCTGCTGCAGGAGGTCTCGTTAATAATGAAGAAGGGTATTCCCAAAGCCCCGCCCCCCACCGCCACTACAC
>BRDA01010167.1:72475-82873 GCA_036984385.1 Crenuchus spilurus
CCATTAATCACTAGAATAGGAGATATTAGTCCATAAACATCCTCAATAAACACTATTAATCATTAGTATATGAGATATTAGTCTATAACCAACCTCAATAAACACTATTAATCACTAGAATAGTAGATATTAGTCCATAAACAGCCTCAATAAACACTATTAATCACTAGAATAGGAGATATTAGTCCATAAAAATCATCAATAAACAATATTAATCACTAGAATAGGAGATATTAGTCCATAAACAACCTCAATAAACACTATTAATCACTAGAACAGGAGATATTAGTCCATAAACGACCACAATAAACACTATTAATCACTAGAATAGGAGACGTTAGTCTATAAACAACCTCGATAAACACTATTAATCACTAGAACAGGAGATATTAGTCCATAAACAACCTCAATAAACACTATTAATCACTAGAATATGAGATATTAGTCCATAAACAACCTCAATAAACACTATTAATCACGAGAATAGGAGATATTAGTCCATAAACAACCTCAATAAACACTATTAATCACTAGAATAGGAGATATTAGTCTATAAACGACCTCAATTAACACTATTAATCACTAGAATATGAGATATTGGTCTGTAAACGACCTCAATAAACACTATTAATCACTAGAATATGAGATATTGGTCTGTAAACGACCTCAATAAACACTATTAATCACTAGAATAGGAGATATTAGTCCATAAACAACCTCAATAAACACTATTAATCACTAGAATAGGAGATATTAGTCCATAAACAACCTCAATAAACACTATTAATCACTAGAATATGAGATATTAGTCCATAAACAACCGTAATAAACGCTATTAATCACTAGCATAGGAGATATTAGTCCATAAACAACCTCAATAAACACTATTAATCACTAGAACAGGAGATATTAGTCTATAAACAACCTCAATAAACACTATTAATCACTAGAATATGAGATATTAGTCCATAAACGACCGTAATAAACACTATTAAACGAAAAGTTGAAATCCTGGCTCTTTAGAAAAATCTCACATTATTTGGAGGAGCCTGTTCGGCTGAGAGAGGTGCACTAACTCTGCTAACTCTAACTCACTCTCATTTGGCCTCCATATCACACAGTGAGTGAGTCATCTTCCCCAGAGAAACACAATCTCTCTCTCTCTCTCTCTCTCTCTCTCTCTCTGTCTCTCTCTCTCTCTCTCTCTCTCTCTTCACCTCTTCCTGTACTGAGTTCATTCTCTCTCACTGTCTGATTCTTCTTCCAATCTATCTCTTTTTCACACATTCTCTCTCTCTGTCTCTGTCACTCTCTTTCGCCCCTCCTGTGCTCTTTTTCACGCTTCCTTTAATCTGCTCTTTTTAACTCCCTCTATGTCCTACACACTTTATCTTCTTCACCCTCCCTGCTTTTTATTCTGTTTTGCTTTTCAACACCCCCCCCTCTCTCTTCCATTTTGCATCTTTCCGCTTTGTTCTCTCTCTCCACCTCTTCTCTATCTCTCTCGCCCTTTGTTATCAGTCATGGTCCCTCATGTTCATGTGAGCATGGCAGGACTATCGTTCTCTTTCTGAACTTCCATAAAAACACTCTTCCTCTGCGCTCTCTGCTTTTCATCTGATAAACTGAGCAGCGGATGACTTTTCTTCACTTTTATTTTCACTTAAAACTTTCAGGCAGAGCTTCTTCTTCTTACACAGGTTTAAAACCCAAAATGTGGTTCTTTGGTTTAGAACGTGAGGCTAATGATGCTAAAAATCACTCAAACTCAATAATCACCCAATCAAAGCTCATCCAGGTGTTAGTGAAGGTGTGACAGACTGGTGGGTGTGGTTTAGGACACAGTCAGACTTACTGTGAATTGTAAACAATAACAGAAACTTGTGTAGCAGAATGCTGCATCAACCATCTTGGAGCAGAGTCAGTTTTATTGCTGATGATGAATCTGATCTGAGTGACTTGGCTAGTGTAGGTGACTATTCACTTTTAGTGGTTTGCTAGCTCACAGCTAACAAATTTGGACTCATGGCTGATTAACATGAGAAAACTGAGAATGTAGTGACAGTCAAGAGCTTGTTTTGTGATATTTTGTCAATATTATCAATATTAGTAATTCATATTAATTAATTTAGGTTGTAAATAATTCAACATGGGCAAACATACAAATATGAGGTGCAAGAAGTCTCAAAGTCCAGAGCGCCAAGACTTTTAATACACAGATAAAAAAAACGGGTCCAACCGAGAAGGTTCCAGACAGGCAGCAGTGTTGTGCCTGAGGGTCAGTCCAGCATCCCAGAAAAACAGAGATGCTCACATCATGGTGACCATGGCTTTGTGTACACACAGGAGTCATGTAGCTGACTCACTCCATCTCCACCCTTCGGTTCTGGGTTTGTTTATCCTTCGGGCCAAATGTTCTGTTTTGTCCTGTTTTCTGTCTGAGAGCATCATCACTGTCAGTCGATAGCAAGGCTGGTACTGTGCGAGGACCGTCAGTTCAATTAAAAAGGGTCTCAATTAAGCCTCACTGCCACTTTTTTAGGAACCCCAACCTTGCACATACACCCACTGTCATCTTTATGAGCTCCACCTCTCTTACAGGTCCACAGTAATGACTGTAGGTTCTGTTACTGTACAGTTCATCATCTTTCTACCTCAGTCATCATACAGAACCACTGTTGTCCACACATGGTTTGACTTAATTATAAGTCTTAATACACTTTTTCCAGTCCATTCATCCCTTTTGTACTCCCTCCACCCCCACAGCTCCATCTGCTCCTCCACAGGAAGTTCACCTGCTCAGCCTCACCTCGACTAGCATCAAGGTGAGTTGGGTGGCACCTCCTGCTGGCAGTCGCCATGGAAACATTGTGCGCTACTCTCTGGCCTATCAAGCGGCCTCAGGTGAGGACCGAGAGCGCCACGAGGTGAAGGACATCCCAGCAGACGTGTCCAGCTATGTACTGGAGGGATTGGAGAAGTGGACAGAGTACCAAGTCTGGGTTAAAGCCCACACCGATGTTGGGCCCGGCCCAGAGAGCAGCAGCACCAGCATCAGAACCAAAGAGGATGGTACGGTTATTCTAACTGCCTCCAAACTCTTTCTAACCACTTCAGATCTTCAGCACATCTTCTCAAAGCTCTTTCTGCTTCAGAATGCTTTAGAGCTCCAGAACTCTTTACGTCTGCTCCAACACTTCTAACCGCTCTAGAATTTCTCAAAACAACATCTTCTTCTTCGACAGCTCTTTCAAAACACTATCCACTGTCTTCTTAATGAACTTCTTGACACTCCTAACTGCTTTAAAAATGCTTGCTAACACCATCCAGTGGGCAAAACTCTTTCTAACTGCATCACTCTTCTTTCCAACAACCTTCTCAAAGCTCCAGAGCTCTTTCAGGACTTCTGAGCCATCAGTATTTCTCTAAAACCAGAATCATACGCTCTTTTCTGCGGAGAACTTCCGTAATGCTCCAGAACTCTTTAAAGCTTCAGAACTTCTAAGCACTTCACAGTTTCTCAGACCTCTTCAGAGCCCGGCAGCTGTTTCAGACTTTGTTCTGACCTCCTTATTTCTCCAGAACTTTGCGTAGTTGTTTCAGAGATCGATGTGGTACTTTAAAATGTTCTTAAAGCTCCTTTTTGCAGCTTCAGACAAACATCGCTTTTGCTCTACATCAGTAATGATCCGTCTGCCTCCTGACCTCATGTCTGGATGATGTTCCATGAAGCAAGATTTCTTAGTTAGCCAGATAACTTCAGCCCAGTGTTGAGAGTTGTCAGTTTGTGTCCATTGGTAAAAATAAATCTCATACCATCTCAGTCAGTCAGGGTGTTCCCCAAGGCTTTGTCTTTGGTCCCCTGTTATTTATTATTTACATATTGCCCATTGGTAGTATTATTTATTCCTTTGGACTCCCATTTCCATTGCTACGCTGATATTCAGATCTTCTTTAGCCTCAAACTTACTGAGTCTTTTCCTCCACCTGCACTGTTGTCTTGTTTACAGAAATTAATAAATTGGTTAAATACTAATTTTCTTAAGCTCAATGCCAAAAAAAACTGCATTTCTGATTGTTGGTTTTAAGACTGCCATCTCACCCTACACAAATTGTACCCTTGGCATAGATAACACAACTGTCCCTTCTTCACCCACTGTTTCAAATCTGGGAGTTATATTTGATCCTACACTGAGCTTTATATCACATATCAAATCTCTGACTAAGTCTGCATTTTTTCATCTCCGTAATATCAGTAGACTCCGCCCCCTCCTCTCTCTTAAAGACTCAGAGGTTCTGGTTCATGCTTTTGTTACCTCACGACTTGATTACTTTAATTCTCTTTTCTGTGGTTTACCTGCCAAAACTCTTCATACTCTTCAATATATTCAGAACTCTGCTGCCAGAATCTTAGTCCAGTCTAAAAAATCTGCTCACATCACCCCTGCTCTCCATCAGCTTCACTGACTACCTGGCTCTGAATGCATCCGTTACAAAATCCTTATACTCACTTATAAGGCATTGCATGGTTTAGCTCCATCCTACCTTTCTGCTCTCTTGCAGCCTTATGTTCCTCCACGCTCACTTAGTTCCTCTGATTCTGCTCTTCTGTCTGTTCCAAGGTTTAGGCTGTCCACTATGGGTGTCAGGTCCTTCAGTGTTTCTGCCATTACCCTCTGGAATGCCTTACCTCTCTCTCTTAGACTATCTCCCTCGTTTCCTGTGTTTAAATCTAACCTAAAAACCTACATTTTCTCTACCACTTTTCATTCTCTTTAATTTTTCTTTCTATTCTTTTGCTATTTTCCACTGATTATAAAGCATCTTTGAGTCTGTGAAAGGCTCTATATAAGTGTAACATATTAGTATTATTGTTATTATTATTATTATTATTATTATTATTATTATTATTATTATTATTATTATTATTATTATTATTATTGTTCAATAGGAATGTCCTGCTTCTCTTTTCCCATTGGACAGTGGGATGATGTCACTGTAGAGTTAATCCCTCAGACAAAGACTATATGATGCAGGACATAGTACCTATGGGAGTGATGGAGCTGCCTGTAATAAACTATAGAAAGGTGCTGGGGCAGATCCTGAGTACAACAAAGAGACAATATTATCAACAAGTAGTAGCAGAACATTAAGTATACTCACCAGTGCAGTTCATCCTGATGTACAGTTTGAATGTTGTATGTACATATTTTGTGTGTTAGTTAGTATTTACCCTCCTATGATTAATTATCCTAATGGTTCAGTCCGGGGGTGAGCTTAAGGATAGTTAAGCCAGGCTTAAGGGACACAGCCACTTGAGATTCTTGGTGATTGCTCATTTGCTTAATTACTTGGTTAATTGCTTCCCTGTAGGTTAACAGGTGGTAGTTAACTAACCCACCTTAGTATCTCCTCCTAAGTTAAGGTTATAAATACTTGAGAAGATAATTTTCTTTGTGATACGTAGAGTAAACAGACTAGACTATCCTGACCCACACTACCACAGACAGGCGACTTTGGGTTTAAGTTACCTGGCTAAACTGAGCCTGTTTTGTGACTTACCTTCAGATTGTTTGTTTGGTTCTGTTCTGGTTCTGTTCTGGTTCCTCGTGTCTGTTTGGTTACATTGTGTGTTGTTCTCCTCATACATTCTCTTCATGTTGTTCTATGTCTGTGTTACTCTATATTCAAAGTTTCTTGTTTATTCTCATGTCTACAGTCCTGTTCCAGCACCTGTCTTTGTAAGTTACTTCATGTTTGCTGCCTCCATAATGACAGCAAAACATGAAAAGAACTTGGTGTGTAATGGGCTGCCAGGCAGTTTTATGCCACGAGTGACAGTCTCCTCTGTCCTGATTCACTTCCAGTCAGCAGCTGTTATTGTCTGCAGCTGTGACTGACTTATTTTAAATCTTTTCCCAGCATGTCTGGGGTGGATTCAATGTGTTTAGAGTGGAGTCAGTGTGTTTTTGTGATGGAAATTACATTTAGTAGTTATGTCCGAGTCAAATGCAAGACTTAGAATAATTCCGGCTCAAGACTGACACTTTTAGAAGTCAAGTCTGAGTCAATATCGAGACTTTTAGTAGTTGAGTTCTAGTCCAGACTTATCTGTTTGAATGGGTTGTTGATATTCAGTATCATTAGAAATAAAGTTCAGTTTCTAATTAACGTTACCTGAGACAGACTGATTGGACTCAGCTGAGACAGACGAGACAGAGTCCAAATGAGTTGAAGACTGAGACATGACTGAGACTAAACTTGAGTACTACAACAGATCTGTTAGTAGATAATCAGTGATGTACTGTTTAGGCTCTGCTTTGTTTATTATATGCTGGGTAGTTCAGAATGTGTGGTAGGAGGTATTAGTGTGTGTGACTTTCACACACACACATACACACACACATGTTGGTTTTTGTGTGTTTTAACACTAGCTGAAACTGAATCACAGAGCTAAGCACATTTTTACGCTTAAACGCCTCCAATTAAAGGAGCTGGATACTGCTGATGCTCTGTCTCTCTATATCTCTCTCTCTCTCTCTATCTCTCTCTCTGTCTCTCCCTCTGTATTCATTTCCAAAATCTGAGCTCTTTAACCTTTCTCTGCCTCTGCCTCATCCTCAATTGACCAGCATTAAGGCTGCCTCGCTTTATCAATATCAGATTTGTATTCATCCCAAACTCTCACAGGAGCTGAGTCAGCTTCTCAGGGTGTTCTCACTTCCCTTGAACTAAATTCCATCTATAGTGTGAATCTGTCCAAGCTCCACCCACAAATGTCTTCAAAATGGTCCAGTTTGTGAGTGCATCTCACTGGAAACTCAATCCAATAGTCACCTAGTCTGTAAAAATGTCACCCAAACAGATGCAGGTGTTCGTGAAGGTGTGACAGACTTAGCACAGACTTCCTGTGAACTATAAAGATGAATAAAACTCACTTCCTGCTCCAAGATGGCTGACACAGCATTCTGCTACACAAGTTTTTGTTATTGTTTAAAGCTCACAGTAAGTCTGCCTGTGTCCTAAACCACACCCACTAGTCTGTCAAGGATGCTCTTGGATAGGTCCTGTTTTTATGGTAACTCACATCTGACTTCAAGATATACTAATCGTGATAATCTCTCTCTATCTCTCTCTCTCTCTCTCTCTCTGTCTCTCTCCCCTGCAGTGCCGGGTGCTCCTCCGAGGAGGGTGGAGGTGGATGTGGTGAACTCCACAGCTCTACGCGTGGCATGGAAGCCCCCGCTGGTTCAGAAACAGCACGGTCAGATCCGCGGGTATCAGGTGGTCTACTCCCGACTGGAGAATGGAGAACCACGCGGTCTGCCCAACATCCTGGACGTGTCCCTGCCTGAGGCTCAGGTACTACTGTAACTATAAATAAACAAACCAGTTTAAAAAACTACAACTCCCAGCTGGCTTTGCTCACATCTGTGCAGATTATAGCTCCTCTAATATATAATATCTAATATCTCTCTAATAAATGGAAGCTGAAGTGAAAGTTCTGAGAAGATAAGAACTGAACAATATGAAAGTTCTTCAATAATAAGTCTCTAATATCTAATAACTATAATATCAAATGTCTTTCTAAGATCTAATATCTGATATCTGTCCAATATCTAATATCTCTATAATATCTAATATCTCTCCAATATCTCATGTCTCTATAATATCTAATCTCTCTAATATCTAATAACTATAATATCTAATGTCTTTCTAAGATCTAATATCTAATATCTCTCTAATATCTGATATCTCTCCAATTTCTAATATCTCTATAATATCTAATATCTCTCTAATATCTAATAACTATGGAATTTAATATCTCTCTATGGTCTAATATCTAATATCTATAATATATCTGTAATATTGTTATAATATCTAATATCACTCTAATATCTAATGTCTATAATATCTGAATAATATCACTATAATATCTAATATCTCTCTAATATCTAATAAATATGGTATTTAAAATCTCTCTTAGGTCTAATATCATATATCTCTCTAATATCTCTCTAATATTTAATATCTTTAATATATCTATAATATTGCTATAATATCTAATATCTCTCTAATATCTAATACCTATAATATCTCTATAATATCCCTATAATATCTAATATCTCTTCATTTTTGTATGTACTTTAATACTTTAGTGCTGATATAGTTTAATATTCTCATACAGCCAAACCTTATATATAACAGACAAAATATAAATTATTAATAGTTATTAACAATGAGGCATTCCTGACCTTTTAGTTTAATACCACTCAGTCAGCTCTCTTTTCTGTCCATCTTCATCTCTCTCTGTCTTTCTTTCACTGTCTCGTGTTCTTTCTCTCTCTCTCTCTCTCTCTCTCTCTCTCTCTCTCTCTCTCTCTCTCTCTCTCTCTCTCTCTCTCTCTTTCTTTCTGAGATGTTTTGGTTCACAAACTCTAAAAATGAAGGGCGTGTGGTAAATTCTGCAGGTTCACTGAAAAGGTTCCTGGTAGATCTGCTCGTTTGTCACTTTTTAAAGAACCATTTGAGGAAATATGGACACTGTGGCCGTAACGTCTTCAGTGAGACATGGATGTAAAATGTTGTGATTTGACCTTAACGCTGAACAGACTCTGAATCAGATACAGAAGATAATATCAGACAGTGACGTGGTCGGGACTGAGAGCTCAGACCCTGCAGGATGTGCTGGGATGTGAGATATAAAATGACAGGATTATAACAGTATTATTGTGCTCTTCTCCGTCTCTGTGAAGGCGGTGATTTGTCTGTAGGACTGATGTCTCCTCAGTAATAAAAGTGTGCACTGATGGAGAGAATACTCAGCATTCCTGAGTGACAGACGAGGCGCCACCCCTCTCTCACGTTACCATTCTTTAGGGTTTTTTTTTTTGCCAAACGTCAGAAATGATGAGAAATGATGAGGCTTTTTGTGTGGTTAAATTGTCGTATCACTTCACACGTGTTTATACTCGACTCTGTCTCCTCTAAAAGCCTCTATTAGCATCTCCACCCTCACATGTTCTCCATCAGTCACAGCCTCGGATCTTCATTAAGAACATATCTCTTCTGTTTAACTGCTCAGATGTTAAATACAGTAGAATGTTTGATGTCAGTCAGATGTTATCTACAGATGTTCCTCTGTAGAGCTACGTGGTTCTATATGGTTCTGGTCCAGTGTGGTCATTAAAACGTACTCACCCAAACAACAAAAAGCACTCAGGTTATTGTTGGGTCAGCTATGTTTGAATATAGGACAAGTTCTGATCATTCTCAGTGACTCTGACGTGGTGGTGGTGTGTTAGTGTGTATCAGTGTCACTACTGGAGTGAAAATAGTGACCAGCCAACAGTGTCAGAATTAGAGGACCTCTCTCTTTCTCTCTCTTTCTCTCTCTCTCTCTCTCTCTCTCTCTTTCTTTCTCTCTCTCTCTGTGTCTCTTTTAGAGAGAGAGAGCTGAATAAGCAATAGAGCTCCAACCTCTGAAGGTGAAACTTAATCACCCTTTCTCTCTCTCTCTCTCTCTCTCTCTCTCTCTCTCTTTCACACACACTCACACACACACACACACACACACACACACACACACACACACACACACTGAGGTGAGTTATTGTGCAGTTTAGACTGAAGTGGTCACTTTGCTTCAGGCTGTATATCATCATATTTTTACTGTGACATTTACTAAAGCAATAGCAGCAAAACTACAACTACAAAACCCAGAAGTCCCTGTCTACAGCCACACAGCAGCCCAGCAGCAGGGGCTTATGGGATTTGTAGGGTCTTATTGGTACATCAATCACACAGACAATACAGGACAGAGTGTAATCTGGCCCCACACAGAAACTGAGCGGGGGCTTTGGACCACTTTTAGCAGCAGCGTATCAGTCTTAGTTTGTGAGTTTGGGGACATGATGTAATGGTGGGAAGTTTAAACCGAAAGTTTGGAGACAAATCAAATGTAACTGCATGTCTGCAGCATCACTGTGTTGAGCTGTTAAAGGAGCCGTATGTTAGAAACCTTAATGTTCTGTTTAATGTAAGTTTAAAGACTTAAGTACAGACTATATATATATAAACTACACAAACAGCCTGTTTCAAATTCACTGTATCTGTGATGTCATTTACATATACCCGCCTATTCAACTGCTGTGACATTGACCCCACCGCTTTTATACTGAATCATTTCAGCCTACACTGCTTTTTGAAAGATGAACAGCCAATCAGAACAGAGATCATTTACATATATCAGTCTTAAAGGTACAGCAACAAAAACAAAACAAACAACCTACTGTGACCTTCTTGCTGCTGCTGCATCCCTGCTCTGTCACATGCTTTGTTGGGTTACATTACATTACATTTGTAGCCAAGTCTACTACATCCCTGCTTTTGCAGTTC
>BRDA01010167.1:96504-106692 GCA_036984385.1 Crenuchus spilurus
ACTTTCACAAGATTTATCAATCCATAACATTTGTGTTTCATTGTTGAGTCGGTGATCTTGGGCATGTAAACACAAGGACATGCATTAAATAGAAATTGACATTTCCTGAAGGAATTTCAGAATGGTCGTGCAGCTAAATTGGTTTCCACTTACAGGCAGTTGCTAGGTGGTTGCTACATGGTCAGTACTGTGCAGCTGTTTTATTAGGTGGTTGTTATGGTGTTGCTACATGATAGCTAGGCTGTTGCTAGATGATTGCTAGGTTTTCCTTATGTGGTAGTTAAGTGGTTGCTATGCTATTGCTAGATGGTTGCTAGGCTATAGCTATGTGGTTGCTAAGTTGTTGCTAGGCTATTGCTAGATGGTTGCTAGGCTATAGCTATGTGGTTGCTATGTGGTTGCTAGGCTATTGCTAGATGGTTGCTAGACTATTGCTAATTACAGAAAGTTACATCACTGGTGGAAAACATTGAATAATGCCGCTCTCTAAAGTGCCTGTAATGTAACAGAAAATAATATGATTTGTTCCTGACATTTTAGTCAAACCACACGCACAAAAGTAAAACATAAAAAATATCTAAGTGAGCTAGTCAAATATCTTGGCTTACCTACAGTGGTGCTTGAAAGTTTGTGAACCCTTTAGAATGTTCCTTATTTCTGTAAACATTTGACCTAAAACATCATCAGATGTTCACACAAGTCCTAAAAGTAGATAAAGAGAACCTAGTTAAACTGTCTATTACACGCCTTGCTCTTGGAGTGAGCTTTGTTGGTCGACACTCCTGAGCAGGTAACAATGGTCTTGAAGTTCCTCCATTTGTACACAATCTGTTTGACTGCGGATTGGTGGAGTCCAAACTCTTTAGAGATGGTTTTGTTACCTTTTCCAGTCTGATGAGCATCAACAACTCTTTTTCTGAGCTCCTCAAACATGTGTTGTGCAGTGCAGACTTTGGTAGATCCCTGTTTTTAAATAAAACAGGCTGTTTGCTAAGCAGGTCTGTGTCTGGTCAATGCTTGGATGGGTGACTTCTTGTGTGGGTGTTGGTGGACAACAGGAGATGCTGTTCTCAGGCACCCATTCCCCAATGCAGTGACACGGACACTGTCCTCTATAAACATAGTGTCCAATCATGTATGAGTGTTCTGACTGTCTGTCTGTTTTTTGTAGAAAACCTTTGCAGCAAGTCCGTTCTCAGAACCTGTCCTGGTGCGGCTCCACAGCGGGATGTCCCGGCATGCTGAGGATCCGGAGATGCTGTGGGTGATGGGACCGGTTCTCGCTGTTATCCTCATCATCATCATAGTCATCGCCATCCTCCTCTTCAAAAGGTGAGACACATCTTTATTAGCCCTTAAACCCTGAGCTTAATCTCAACTCTAAACCTAAGACCAAGCCTAACGCTGGTCCTAATTCTAATGCTGGTTCTAAACCTAAACCTAACCCTGGTCCTAATTCTAATTCTGATCTTAAACCTAAAACTAATCCTGGTCTTAATTCTAATTCTGGTCTTAAACCTAAATTTCACCCTTGTTCTAACACGTGTGTAACACTCTGGATAAACATAATTTTAAATGGGTGTAACTTGTAAAAATTTAAAGTCAGTGGCTGAAACACCCTCAGACTGCAGAGGGTTCATTGTGAGTATCAGCTCACAGTTTGTTTATAAGGAGAGTCTGTAGATAATAAGCAGGTGATCTGTAGGGGGCGACAGTGAGACTTTTCCTTATTTAAACACAAACAGAAGATCTGATGATGCAGTCAGTAACACCTGAGACAGGTAAGAAAGAGAACAGAACATCACATATACACAGAGGGCGGGGCCTTATTATGACCACACCCCAGCCTGACTGAGAGAGATGTAGAAGAAGAGATACTGTGTTGCTCAAGAGCCTGAGATGATGTTGTGTTATCTCTCAGGTAAAAATAGCCGATCTCAGGAGTGTCTCACAAACTGCTGGCTCACTGTAATCCTGCAGAAATGCTGAGTCACACTGACAACAGACAGAACCATTAGAGTTGTATATGTGGAACCGGTGGGACACGGGACAGTAATGCTGTGGATAATTAGAGATGGGGGTCTTTGCAGGTGGTAAAGCATAAATCCAGACAACTCAGCATGTCCAGAAGCTTTATACAGACCAAAAGTGATGGAGAACCGAGAGAACAGTTACTCAAAAACACAGAATTGTGTCAGAGCAGGAACCAGACAATCAGTATTACTCTTAACGAGAGTATTTTATCTTCTATAGGTCAAGCTCCTCACTTTTAACTACACAACATACACTACAGTTTCATAGTGGATACTGCATAATTCATAGTGAATACGGAGCAATTCATAGTGGATAGTGAGTAATTAATAGTTGATATGGAGTAATTTATAGTGGATATGGAATTATTTGTAATGGAAACTGAGTAACTCATAGTGGATACTGAGTAATTCATAATAGATAATGAATAATTAATAGTGGAAACTGAATTATTCAAAGTGGATACTGAGTAATTCATAGTGGATATGGAATAATTCATAGTGGATATGGAATCATTCATAATGGATACTGAGTAATTCATAGTGGATACTGAATAATTCATAGTGGATACTGAGTAATTCAAAGTGTATATATAATAATTTGTAATGGATACTGAGTAACTCAGTGGATACTGAGTGATTCATAATGGATATGAAATAATTTGTAGTGGATACTGAGTAACTCAAAGTGGAAACTGAATACTGAGTAATAATTTGTAGTGGATATTGGGTCATTAATAATTGATACCATATTAATAATGATATGTAGTAAACAGTAGATAAAGTTGATAAATAATCATTCTTAATAACTAATAATTGAACAAAGACCTGCAGTTAAAGTGATTTTCACAGCAGCCCTGAACATTCCAACTAGCTGTCTTACAGTTTAGTGTTCGTAGATTTGATAAACAAATAAAAGTCCTGACACTGTACGAGGGAGGTACAGCTGTAGGTAAAAGTGGTTTAGAACATTATTGAGTTCTCAGAGAAGAATGATGGCTCAGTGTCACATGGTCTCTCTGACATTCATTTCTTCTAATAATAAGGCTTTTATAGCCTTAGATTAAGCTTAAGTCTGGATATAATAGGATTTTTAATGATAAAAAGGTCATTTGGCATCATTAGTAATAAACTCATTTAAGAACAGCTCAGAGTTACTGGTCTAGAGCTGAGAACAGGCTAGATCTCCAAATGTCAGCGCGGACTTCTTAATAATGCTGTGTACAGAAGAGGGAGGAGTTTAAAGAGCCCACGTTCTACCTCATCCTACAAAAGCCAACATACCATTTCTTATTCATGTCCTAATATCTTCTACTACATTCTACCATGTTCTATCATGTTCTACCACGTCCTACCATGTTGTACCATATCCTACCATGCCCTACCATGTTCTACCATGTTCTACCACATCCTACAAAACCAATATACCATTTCTTATTTCTTACCCAATCCTGTTCTCATATCTTATCATGTCCTACTGTATTCTATTCTGTCCCATGTCCTACCATATTCTACTACGTTCTACCACATTCTACCATGTTCTACCACGTCCTACCATGTTCTACCAAATCATACCATTTTCTACCATGTTCCACCAAATCCTACCATGTTCTACCATATCCTACCATGCCCTACCATGTTCTACTACATCCTACAAAACCAATATACCATTTCTTATTCTGTCCCCAATCCTGTTCTCATATCTTATCATGTCCTACTGTATTCTATTCTGTCCCATGTCCTACCATATTCTACTATGTTCTACCACATTTTACCATGCTCTACCACATCCTACCATGTTCTACCACGTCCTACCATGTCATACCATGTTCTACCAAATCCTACCATGTTCTACCAAATCCTACCATGTCCTACCATGTTCTACCAAATCCTACCATGTCCTACCATGTTCTACCATTTTCTGCCAAATCCTAAAATGTCCTACCATGTTCTACCATGTTCTACCATGTTCTATCAAATTCTACCATGTCCTACCATGTTCTCCCAAGTCTTAAAATGTTCTATCACCATGTTCTACCATATTCTAGCAAATCCGAGCATGTTCTAGCATATCCTTCCATATCTGATCAAAGCCTTCTTTATTCTCCTGTATCCTGTTCTAGTGGATCTTATCCTCCCCTGTATCATATGTACTACACCTGTGTTGTAGTGTTAGCACTGAGGTTTGTGTTTGTAAACAGTATCATTTATGTTTGTGATCGTTTTCTCTCTCTTTATCTCTTAGAATTAAACAGACTGTAGCTTTAAGACTGATGTACTTTCTCTCCTTTTCTTCTTCTTTCTGCTCTTTCTGGATGGACACAGTAAACAGGAGAGGTAGGTACCACCCACTGCTACTTTCTTTCTGTCCTCTCCTCTGCTTAACTACCACATCCTGTCATTCTGTTGGTGTTATTCAGTTGTCATTTAAAAGTCGTGTAGTTTAGGGTTCTGAGCTGATGTGCTGTGCGGCAGAACGATGTGAACATTAGGAGTAAAGTTGATTAGAAATGATGAATCGGAGGTGTAAGATGAGCAGTATGAGAAGATTGGCTCTGCAGTGAGAGGACTGAGCTCACCTGGAGTCCTTGTCCTGGTCTGTTTGTGTAGTTTCTGCTCTAATAGCTCCTCTGGTTGTGATGTGCAGGAAGCGAGCGTCTCCCTCAGCGAAAGATGAGCACTCAGCTGGAGTGAAGGATCATCTGTTGGCCCACTCCTCTGACCCTGTGGAGATGAGGAGACTCAACTACCAAACACAAGGTAACACAACACACACCACAATCAACAGCACAACAAAGGTCACAACAACCAGTAAGAATACATTAACACCCAAATACCAGCAATTTCACCAACAGACAGGCGTACAGACAAACCTTGTATGTCCACTGATCTGTCATAATAATACTAATCATTACTTATCTTTATTCTGTGTGCCCGCCGGAGGGCGTCGACTCTTCTGATGATGTCACAGTGTGATATAGGTCAAGCTCTGAGTCCTCACTCTCAACTACACAACGTACACTACAGTTTCATAGTGGATACTGAGTAATTCATAGTGGATACGGAATAATTCATAGTGGATCCTGAGGATTTCATAGTAGATACTGAAAAAGTAATAGTGGATCCTGAGTAATTCATAGTGGATCCTGAGTAATTCATAGTAGATACTGAGTAATTCATAGTGGATACTGAGTAATTCGTAGTGGATACTGAAAAAGTAACAATGGATACTGGGTAAGTCATAGTGGAAGCTGAATAATTCCTAGTGGATACTCAGTAATTCATAATGTATATGAAATCATTTGTAGTGGATGCTGAGTAACTCATATTGTATTCTGAATAATTCATACTAGATACTGAATAAGTAATAGTGGATACTGAGTAATTCATAGTGGATCCTGAGTAATTCATAGTGGATCCTGAGTAATTCATAGTGGATACTGAATAACTCATAGTGGATCCTGAGTCATTCATAGTGGATACTGAGAAATTCATAGTGGATCCCGAGTAATTCATAGTGGATTCTGAATAACTCATAGTGGATCCTGAGTACTTCATAGTAGATACTGAGTAATTCATAGTGGATACTGAAAAAGTAACAATGGATACTGGGTAAGTCATAGTGGAAGCTGAGTAATTCCTAGTGGATACTGAGTAATTCATAATGTATATGAAATAATTTGTAGTGGATGCTGAGTAACTCATATTGTATTCTGAGTAATTCATAGTGGATACTGAGTAACTCATAGTGGATACGGAATAATTCATAGTGGATACTGAATAATTCATAGTACATACTGAAAAAATAATGGTGGATACTGAGTAATTCATAGTGGATACTGAATAACTCAGTGGATACTGAGTAATTCATGATGGATACGGAATCATTAATAGTGGATCCTGAATAATTCATAGTGGATCCTGAGTAATTCATAGTGGATACTGAATAATTCATAGTGGATACTGAAAAAGTAACAATGGATACTGGGAAAGTCATAGTGGAAGCTGAATAATTCCTAGTGGATTCTGAGTAATTCATAATGTATATGAAATAATTTGTAGTGGATGCTGAGTAACTCATATTGTATTCTGAGTTATTCATAGTGGATACTGAGTAACTCATAATGGATACGGAATAATTCATAGTGGATCCTGAAAAATTCATAGTGGATCCTGAGTAATTCATAGTGGATCCTGAGTAATTCATAGTGGATCCTGAGTAATTCATAGTAGATACTGAGTAATTCATAGTGGATACTGAATAACTCAGTGGATACTAAGTAATTCATAGTGGATCCTGAATAATTCATAGTGGATCCTGAGTGATTCATAGTGGATCCTGAGTAATTCATAGTGGATCCTGAGTAATTCATAGTGGATACTGAATAATTCATAGTGGATACTGAAAAAGTAACAATGGATACTGGGAAAGTCATAGTGGAAGATTAATAATTCAAAGTGGATATTGAGTAATTCATAATGTATATGAAATAATTTGTAGTTGATTTGTAGTAACTCATATTGTATTCTGAGTAACTCATAGTGGATACTGAGTAACTCATAGTGGATACTGAGTAATTCATAGTGGATACTGAGTAACTCATAGTGGATAAACAGTAGCCGATAGTGATCTCTGAGTGAACACAAACGAGGATCCTTTACAGAACTGGAGAACCACCTTCTGCAGACGAGCTCTGGACGGTCAGATGTTGTACAGACTGAAGCGGAGTCTAATCTGCCGTGATCCGTGCAGATTGGACTGAGAGTGTGCAGAGCTGTGGAGGACAGCTGGGCTTTTAGAGCAAAGATAAAGAGTATTATTCACCATCAGCTTCACCTCCACGTGAAGGACACTGTGAGGTAGAAGATCAGCCTTTTACACACCGTCTAATTACACACCCTCCTTTCTCTGCTCCCAGCTTTGAACTCTGGAGGAATTAAGCAGGATGAGTCACAGGACTCTTTATCAATCTTCTTCTCCTTGCCAGTCCTCTTTTCAGTCGTTCTGTCCTCTTTAAAGACCCTCTGACCATGATGAGAACTTCTGTGTGAAGGCCGAGCTGCTCTCGCTTCAATGGCTGTTTAACAGTCATGATGCTTTTTATACCACACAACAGCTTTTTTTTTCTTCTTCAAAGTTTTTGCCAATTTTCTCCCTTCCCAATGTAGTAGTAGCCAATTATTCCATCCCCTCCATTAGGACTCTCTCCATCACTTTGCACTGTCCCTGACTCTAGGAGGGTGAAGACAAGCACAAGCCTCCTGCGCTGCATGTGATGTGGCAGCCGCCTCTTTTCTAACTACCACTGATACACCGTCACTGGGGAGCCAACGCGCTCGGAGGAAAGCAAAGGATTCCTAGCTCTAAATCAGTAGATGCCTGAGCCAGCAGACATTGCAGTGTGATAGTGATGGGGAGAGAGAGAGCGCCATCTACCTGCCCAGAAAGAACACGGACAATTTTTGCTCTCTTGGGCCCCGGCTATTGATGTCAAACATAATGACCAGGATTCAAACTCGTGATCCTCTGGTCATAGTGTCAGCGTCTTAGCCTGGTGAGCCAATCGGAGCTGCTCCACAACAGCTTTTTAAAAGGTTCGGCCAGCTAGCCAGACTGATATGGGCCAGACATGAGCCACATCTAGTATCTAGTAAGCAGCTGTAGCCCCAAAACCCTTTGGTTGGGCAAACCCCTGTAATGGACTGAAGAAGACCCCTGCTGGGCGGATATGTGCATCACCCTGAAGTCCTATGTTAACGTTAGCGTCACTCTTAGCCAGGCTCACTAGCTGAGTAAAATCGTTTTTATACTAAATTGTATGAAATTTGTAATCACATCCACATATAAAATAAGTTTTATAATCTCACAAAACTTTATTAACGGCTGGCAGGATGGACATGGTCATTTAAAGCAGCAGAACATAATAAATGATAATAATAACATGCTTTTATAATGTACAAACAGTCCACTGTGCATTTGTATGATGCACTGATATGTATGCTCAGTGGTTGTGATTTCAAACATCATATAGAAGCTGTTTTATGCAAAACAGAACAATTTTCTTATCAAAAAAGCTAACATTAACTAAATTGTCATCACAGGTCTTTTATTTTGAAGGACAAACCAAAGTCAGGCAGATGCATTGTCCTTTTGTCTGTCCAGCTTAAGGACTCTGGACTTTTATTTTGAAGACAAACGTAGCTACAGGTTTCAGCTCATTACGAATGCTTCTCACAACTAGGAACTGATTTTATTAAATTCATGATCTTCTGCTAAAACTGTTTAAACCTGAACAGCACCATTAAACATTTTACTGATGTTTGAGTCCCAAACAAATAGTACTGAACACTCAGGTTCTGTCCTGCTAAAATCTTAAATACAGTTTGAGATTAAAAGTAGGTTTTCTGTAATCAGGCCTGTTTAAGAAGTTGAGATTGTGTTGTTCAGACACATGTGGTGGTGTTTAAGGTGGTGCTGTAGTTGTATCTGATGGTGTTTATGCTGCTCAGTCAGATGTTTTAGTAAACAGGTCAGTTAGATGTTTTATTAAACAGGTCAGTAACATGTTTTAGTATACAGGTCAGTTAGATGTTTTAGTAAACAGGTCAGTAACATGTTTTAGTATACAGGTCAGTTAGATGTTTTAGTAAACAGGTCAGATGTTTTAGTAAACAGGTCAGTCAGATGTTTTAGTAAAGAGGTCAGTTAAATGTTTTAATAAACAGGTCAATTAGATGTTTTAGTAAACAGGTCAGTCAGATGTTTTTAGTAAACATGTCAGTTAAATGTTTTAGTAAACAAGTCAGTCAGATGTTTTAGTAAACAGGTCATTTCAATGTGAGCACATTGATATGTTTTTCTCTGGTTAACTTCACTACCTGGTTTACCTTTAGTAACACTAACTCAACTTCGTGCCTTCCTCCTCTTCTCTCTTTTTCTATTCTCATCTCTTCTCGCTTCTTCTCTGTTCTTCTCTTCTCACTTCTTCTCTGTTCTCTATTCACTATCCTTCTCTTCTCATTTCTCTTCTCATGTCTTCTCTTTTCTTCTCGCTTCTGTTTTCTATTCTTTTCTTCTGTTCTCTGTTCTTCTCTTCTCTGTTCTTTTCTCACTTCTCTTCTCGCTTCTTCTCTTCTCTGTTCTTCTTTTCACTTCTTCACCCATCTGTACTTCTCTGTTCTTCACTTCTCTTCTCTATTCTCTTCTTGCTTCTTCTCTTTTATTTTCTTCACTTCTCTCCTCCCTTCTTCATTTCACTTCCATTCTCTTCTCTCCTCTTCTGTAATCTTCTCCTGTGTTCTCGTCCTCTCCTCTTTTTTGTTATTTTCTCTTCTTCTCTTCTGTACTGTCATTTTTCCTATTCTCTCCTTTCTGTACTGGATGTACTTTTACACTTTCCTCCCCTCGTTTCTTTTCTCTGCAGGTTCCAGTGCCCCCAGTTGCCCGAACACTCCAAGTTAGTCTCCATCTGTTCCTCCTGTGTTTTCCTCCCATTTTACTTTTCACTCCACTCTCTCTCTCTCTCTCTCTCTCTCTCTCTCTCTCTCTCTCACTCTCTCTCCCTTGTGTTCAGGCTGTGTGCACTGCCCCCTGGTGGCTGCACTGATATCACAACTGCCTCACATCCTCTCCACAGCTGGCTCCAGCATCTCACTTTGATTTTGGTTGGAGGGAGGGTGGGGTTGAAGTGGAATATATTTTTTGTTTACCATTTGAACATTGTTGTGTTGTAAGAAAGCAAGTCCAAGTTTAGCTTCTTTAGACTAAAACTGGAGCTGTGAAGCGTTACTAATAGTAGAAGTCAATAGTCACCTAAATACTGATGTCACTTTTATGAAAAACATCACAAACATCTCTAAAACCACTCAGAGCTGATGCAGATGTTAATGAAGGTGTTACAGACAAGTGGGTGTGGTTTAGGACACACTCAGACTTACTTACTAACTATAAACAATAATAAAAACTTGTGTAGCAGAATGATGTGTCGGCCATGTTGGAGCTGGAAGTGCTGATGTAGAGTCAGTTTTAGTGCTGCTGATGATGTAAGATCAGTCTTCTACCAGCTCTGCTGCTGTCTGAAGTGTCTGTCTGAGCTTTTATTCAGTAAGTCTGTCTGTGTCCTAAACCACACCCACTAGTCTGTCACACCTTCACTAA
>BRDA01010168.1:0-10386 GCA_036984385.1 Crenuchus spilurus
TATATATATATATATATATATATATATATATATATATATATATATATATATATATATAATTTATTTATTTATTTTATTTTTTATTATTATAACTGACAGCTAATGAAAATCCCAAATTCAGTATCTCAGAAAATTAGAATATTATTTAAGACCAATACAAAAAAAAGGATTTTTAGAAATGTTGACCAACTAAAAAGTATGAAGATGAAAAGTATGAGCGTGTACAGCACTCAGTGTTTATTTGGGGCTCCTTTGGCCTGGATTACTGCAGCAAAGCGGTGTGTCATGGAGTCGACCAGTCTGTGGCACTGCTCAGGTGTTATGAGAGCCCAGGTTGCTCTGATAGTGGCTTTCAGAACTAGACTGAGAGACCATTTAAAGGCCTGTTTTGAGTTAATTAGCTGATTAGAGTGTGGCACCAGGTGTCTTGAATGTTGAACCTTTTCACAATATACTAATTTTCTAAGATACTGAATTTGGGATTTTGATTATTTGTAGTCATAATCATCAAAATTAAAAGAAATAAACATTTGAAATATATCAGTCTGTGTGTAATGAGTGAATATAATATACAAATTTCAGTTTTTGAATGGAATTACCGAAATAAATCAACTTTATCGTGATATTTTAATTTTATGACCATCACCTGTATAATAAGGTCAAACATGGTCAAAAATGCAAACAGATGCCACAATGCTGCATCATCAAGACCAAATACATCTGCATACAGTGCCATGTGGCACTGTGCCCTGAATGCTTTGCCAATTTTCATGTAGCCTAAGATTGATAAACTGAGCATATGCTGAGGTTAGGAGTTAGGAAAAGGGGCGATGCAGTGACTGCCCATCATAGTTGTTGAAGAACATAGTGATGTTTTATTAAATTATTTAATCCAAGTCATGCATTCTTAAAAAAGTATGGAGACTCAAAAATATTCTGTTTAGAGATGTTTTAAAACATTCAGTTAGCTTACATGGAAGATTTATAGTTGTGAAGACTGTTCGTTCTCTTTGTTTGAGCCTAAACAGTAGTGCTATAGAATGTTATAGTGTGTGAAAGTATGTTCAAGTGCTTTTCAAAGCATACTATGGAAAATTTGCTCATGGATTTATGATAAAACTCAGATTGATTCATTCTTCCATTAAGTTTATACTGTTTTATGTTGAGTGCTTGACTGCAGTGGACATGTCTGTAACTTCCAGAAAAAAATCTAAATTTTGAAAAAAAAGTTCATATTTATTTTTGTCATGCCCTAAGAAGTGTAAAGACACATTTTTTAAAAAATGGAAGTGATATATGTAGCTTTGTTTGTTTGTTTGTTGGTTAGTAGACAGAGTATTGACTTTCTTTTTGCTTTTTTATTAACCTTTAAACTCACTATTACAACACCTCTCACTCTGTGTTTGCACTCTGGATCACCACTGTGGTCATCTGAGAAGAATGCAGTCCAAACTTCTTGTGTAAATCTGTTGTGTAAGTGTGTTGTATAAGCACTTAGTGATACAACTCACATGTGATTGAAGTCGAGATTTTCTGCAGAGCTGTTTTTCTGCTGAGGAACAAAAGATCCTGCTGAGCACAACATCATGTAAGTGTTTACTTTCTTGTTTATTATAGAATTATAATATAGTCTATATTATATATATATATTATAGTCTGCTTTTCACAGCAGAATGAGAAATGTGTAAGATGTCCCCTTATGTAAAAGAAAATATATTTGAATATATTTTTAAAACATTTGCACATATTTGAAACTGGCCCAGTAAATATATCACTCAAGAATATGCTGCAGAAATATATGTATAATGTATGTATGTCAGTTAAATATGTTTAAAAATCTGTTACCAAAGAATATGCACAAATATTAATAAGTAAGGTTAACACATGCATTTTGTACTTCACATCAGTTGTTTTATTTGCAGTATACTGGTGAGAACAGCAACGGTACTTGTAACGTGTTATAATGTTCTTTAGCCTGGAATCTAAGCTCCCTTATTTTTTCACTTAGAAGCCATCCTTAGGGCTCCACGGGTGGTCTGGTGATGCTTCTTTGTAGTTGCATCTGAGAATTAAAAACATGAATAAAACAACTCTGACAGCCCTCATAGATGCATTACTGTTCTTTAGTGCACATATACACTATCTAGGCAGTTAAGAAGCGGTGGTACAGTTCAGTGTGTGAAAAATTGAGTTGCATTGGGCATGTCAGAGGACATAGTTGCAGGTTTATTGATGTGTACAGGTGTGTCAAAAAATCTACAAGGTTAGGTTCAGGTTAATGAGGTTAAGGTTAAGTTTAGGTTACTAGGTTAAGGTTAGACTGAGGTTACTGAGGTTACGTTTAGGTTCAGGTTACTGAGGTTAAGGTTAGGTTTAGGTTACTGAGGTTATGTTTAGGTTTAGATTACTACGGTTAAGGTTAAGTTTAGGTTACTGAGTTTAAGGTTAGGTTTAGATTACCGAGGTTAAGGTTAGATTTAGGTTACTGAGGTTAAGGTTAGGTTTAGGTTACTGAGGTTAAGGTTAGATTTAGATTACTGAGGTTAAGGTTAGGTTTAGGTTATTGAGGTTAAGGTTAGGTTTTGATTACTGAGGTTAAGGCTAGGTTTAGATTACTGAGGTTAAGATTAGGTTTAGATTACTGAGGTTAAGATTAGGTTCAGGTTACTGTGGTTAAGGTTAGGTTTAGATTACTGAGGATAAGGTTAGGTTTAGGTTACTGAGGTTAAGGTTAGGTTTACATTACTGAGGTTAAGGTTACATTTAGGTTACTGAGGTTAAGGTTAAGTTTAGATTACTGAGGTTAAGGTTAGGTTCAGGTTACTGAGGTTAAGGTTAGGTTTAGATTATTGAGGTTGAGGCTAGGTTTAGGTTACTAAGGTTAAGGTTAGATTTAAATTACTGAGGTTAAGGTTAGGTTTAGGTTACTGAGGTTAAGTTTAGGTTTAGATTATTGAGGTTGAGGCTAGGTTTAGGTTACTAAGGTTAAGGTTAGATTTAGATTACTGAGGTTAAGGTTAGGTTTAGGTTACTGAGGTTAAGTTTAGGTTCAGGTTACTGTGGTTAAGGTTAGGATTTGATTACTGAGGTTAAGGCTAGGTTTAAATTACTGAGGTTAAGGTTAGGTTCAGGTTACTGTGGTTAAGGTTAGGTTTAGATTACTGAGGTTAAGGTTAGGTTTAAATTATTGAGGTTAAGGTTAGGTTTAGATTACTAAGGTTAAGGTTAGGTTCAGGTTACTAGGTTGTTAAGTTTAGGTTACTGAGGTTAAGGTTAGGTTCAGGTTACTGAGGTTAAGGTTAAGTTTAGGTTAGTGAGGTTAAGGTTAGGTTTAGATTACTGAGCTTTTAGGCTTTTTTGTTTAGGCTGTTGAAGTATTGTATATATATTGATTATGTTTATCCTCTGCTGTAGCTCAGTGACATTGAAAATGGTCAGTTATGTCTCTCAACTTGTTAGAACTGCTGAAGCGTTATTCAACACAAACACAGAGCTGTAAATTGCTGCTGCCTTGTAGGTTTAAATTCAATCAGGCTTGAAGGCGACAGGGAGGAGATCGCAATTAGCCCGCATTAACATTTGAGATGGACTTTTCTCTGGCCAGACAGCCACCCTGACCGCCCGTTTTAATTTGTTTAGTTTGAGGACAGCTGATGAATCTCTGTCCACATTAGAGACAGAGCTTTGCTCTGAGCCAAAAAGGTTAGTAAAATAGAGGACTCATTGGTTCTTTAGTAAAGGCTGTGGTTATGTATAGAACGATGAGAATGTGGTCCTTTGTACTTCTTCTTTATGAGAATCTAATATACAAATCCCAATTCTAAAATGCAATAAATTAAATCTATAATTAGGTTATTAACTTGAAATTTTATTTAACAGACAAAAAAAACAAAGAGAAGATATTCAAAGATAATCAAAGAAATATTTTTTCTGTCCTTTTTAAAAAAAATAAACTAACAATAACCAGTGATAACAGAACTACAGTACAACCACACTTGATGGTGGTGTTTTAACTCGAGATATTGGCCCTGGTCTACTGATCTACGAACGCAGCACACCAGTGCCAATAACTCACGTTACAGCACTCACTGTATTATTGCGTAATATGGCGGAGTAATACTTAAAGAGCTTTGGCCAGAGTGCTGTTATCATGCAATATCAGCCCTCCTAGAACATCTCTCAGCAAATCAGATTGCAGGTTTGGACATAACTATGGTATAATGTACCATTTACCATTCTTCTGTATACAATAATTGCCTTTATTTAAAGAACTCGTGAAAAACCGCTTTCTTGAAGAACGTAGGCCATCCATCGTAGAGTTTATTTCAGACTATCATCACAGAAATCATCCTCAGAGGGAGCAACAGCTCTGAAAAAAAATTTATGTAAACAACTACGAGGAATCTAGGACATCCTCTCCTCCCATGTCTGTCTCGATGAATGAAGAATGTGTTAGGAGGAACTGTATCAGTCATCACGAACGAGTTTACAAGGTCAAGAGCATGTCATTACTTACACACTTGGCTGACACTCTTCAGACAGCGATGGGTAAAGATGCAGAAAAGTAGGCCGATTCCCACTCACATCCTGTGTCTTTGTGCCAAATGTTGTCTGTTTGAATGACTTCCTGTCTGTGATTCCTTGATTAAAAGAAAGATCCAACCAGAAGAAAGAGCTACAAAGACCCTCACATGCTATCACTGTCTGCAGATGTCTCATTTATGGTCTGGAGTTGTCTTTTTCTTACTTCCAGTTCCATTTCTATAGTGCTATTCTAAACCCAAATGTAGGACAGCCATTAGAGAGTCCCCTCAAACACCACTAATGAACAGCATCCACCTGCAGCTGGTCCGCACCAGAACTCTGGCCACACATTAGCTATTAGACAGAGAAAGAGGTGAGGAGAGACTAAACCGGTTGTTGATGACGGAGAAAATTAGGAGGTGGACATTTAGCCAGGGAGACCAGGGAGAATCAGAACCTCAAAGACAGAGACATTTATACAGGACAGTCTTGTTCAGTATAGTTGGGTTCAAGTCCCCATCTGGGTGGAGTTTCAATGTTCTCTCCGGCTGTACGGCTGTACGGCTAACAAGCATTAAAATGCAATGGTCACCTAAACAGCCCAGTCTGGTGTTTCTGTAAAAATTCTTAGTAACCTTTTCTCAACACACTCAAACTTCATCCAGATCTTATTGGACGTCTGAAGGATTAGTCTTCTACCAGCTCTGCTGCTGTCTGAAGTGTCTGTAGAAGTGAAACTGCAGATGTAGTTGTGGTCATCATTTTGTTTAATGTATCATTTTTTTCAGCAGCCTTCACCAGTACTATGGCCTCCATATTTAACTCCTTACTAAACATTACTTGGTGGATGGACACGCAAGGAATTCTGGTCTTTTTATGTGTTGTGCTGTTTGTGAAATACCTGAGAAACATTTGGCCAAAGAACATTCCTCCTGGTCCACTTCCTCTTCCTGTTATTGGAAATCTTCTGGACATCAGCATTCAAGACCTAATCAAATCCTTCAGAAAGGTTTGTGTTTGTAGTGAGATTATTGTACATCACAGTAGAGTCGCACATCAAAAATGTATCAAGGAAAAGTTCATTTTTGTTAATAATTTAATTAATGTACAGTGGAGCCTCAGTTATCGTTTGCCCTGGCTATCATACAATTTGTTTATCGTCGACTTTTTTCTGGGAAATTTTGTCCCAGTTATTGTCCATCCTCCTGGTTTTTGCCAATAAGCCCATAAAACTCACCATTAATTTTTCGAAATTTTTCTACCCGTGCGCTCATCACTCACCCATGCATTCATTGTTCATTTTGACTTTGTTTCTCATTGTTTTTCATTGATAACGCTCAAAACTAACACAAACACATCAAAGGAAAATCAGCATCTTCATAAAGTTCGTCAGCAGATGGAAGCATGAAGTGCTCTAAAATCTCCTGGTAGGATATTATGTTGACTTTGGAATTTGGACTTTGGGCCAACTCCAGAAGATGATGTTGTCTTTGATTTGAGAGTGCTTGATATTACAAATGTGGACCAAATGAAATATCGTAATAATCTGAGATACTGTATTTCTGATTTTCATGAGCTATAAGTCTTACTGACAAACATTAAAGTAAAAAGGCTTAAAGTGGCACATACCAGGGCCCCGAGTGGCTCAACAGGCTAAGATGCTGACACTATGATCAGAGGATCGTGAGTCTGAATCCCGACCATGCTGTTTGCCATCAACAGCCGGGGCCCAAGAGAGCAAAATGGGCAGTGTTCTCTCTGGGCGGGTAGATGGTGCTCTCACTCTCCCTATCACTCTCACATTGCAATGTCCGCTGGTTTGACTACTGATTGGTCCATTGGAGCTGGGAATCCTGTGCTTTCCTCCGAGCGCGTTGGCTCCCCAGTAACATTGTATCAGCGGTAGTTAGAAAAGAGGCGGTGGCTGCATCACACGCAACGGAGGAGGCTTGTGCTTGTCTTCACCCTCCTAGAGTCAGGGACAGTGCAAAGTGATGGGGAGAGCCACTAATGGGTTGGGTTAATTGGCGACTACCACATTGGGAAAATTGAGTAAAAATTATTCTTTTTAAAATGGCACATGCCAGCTTAACATTTTTAATGAAATTATGACCAAAAATGAACTTTTTCACCTCTTTGATGTATGACTGTATATGTATAAGCTTTTGTAGATATGAGGATAAACTTAACCCAGTTGAATTTATGACCAGATCTGCTACTCTAAGCTCTCACTCTGTTTGTTCCTCAGGTGTCGGAGAAGTATGGAGATGTTAGCACTCTTCATTTTGGGAATCAGAGCTGCATTCTGATGTCTGGCTATAAAAGTTTCAAGGAGGCATTTGTGGAACAAGGAGACATGTTCAGTGACCGGGCTTCCTACGCAGTGAATGACAGACTGTCCAGAGGACTGGGTAACCAAACCAATTTGTCTGTGAACTCTCAGAATCAGTGTTATGTTTCTGTTAAAAACTCAATATAGTGTAATTAAAGTGTTCTCTATGTCCTTTTGTCCTTTACACGTGTTAAATAATGTTCATTCATTAATTGTCTGACAGGAAAAACGGATCATTGTAATGAAAATGATTTTTAAATCTCTCCATGTTTCTGAGAAGGTCTGTTTTCCTCCAGCGGGCATGTCTGGAAGCAGCAGAGACGTTTCACTCTTTCCGCACTGAAGACCTTTGGCGTGGGAAAGAAAACTCTAGAGAATGCCATCCTGGAGGAGAGCCGGTACCTGTGTGAAGCTCTGCAGACATGCCAAGGTCAGGAGAAGCTATACTCAGCTGCCAAGGTGTTCAGGACTTTAGTGATACAGTATGTCCAAAAGTTTGTGGACACATCTTATAATTAATGCATTCACCATCTTTTAATTTGCACCCATTGCCAATAATCTAGTCCATGGAAGCAGAAGCACAAGTTTTGCAATAAAAATTTAACACTTTGGCACTCATCACCAGTACTATGTCACCCGTTCATTCGGCCAATCACGAGTTACTACTCAACTTTAAAAGGAAGCAATTCATATGTGCTCTATTGATCGCAGGAGCCATATGTTGCCGTCATCCTCCTTCCTCCCCACCACCACCAGGTTGGCCTGTTGTGGCTCTGCCTCTGCCATCCACCCTAAGACCCTAATAATTAACCTCTCCGCTAATATCCTCTTCCAAATTTTTAAGGCAGAACTGTAGAGAAGTCCTGCCAATAGAATAAGACTTCTAGAGCAGATGAACATGAATTTTTTCCATCTCGTCTAATACCAGGTGTTGGCCAGAGGGGTACAAAGCCCCGCAAGGATTAAACTGCTGAGCAGTGGAACTGTATTCTCTGGAATGATGGTGCTCCATCCATTGTTTTCAGGATGAGTTCTGGATGAGGTGGGGTTGTGATCATCCAGAAACGTGACCTCGTTAACGATCTTGTCACGGAGTGAAATCAGTCTAGTAGAATGACAGTTACTCCAACAAAAACAGGATAAACTCTTTTTTATTACCCTCGATTTCAAAACAAATAGACAGGTGTCCCAATACTTTTGCTCATCTTGTATATTTTCTGTCACTGTATTTATAATTGTGTTTACAAAAATGTGATTATTAAGGTATAAGCACTAAATCAGTAGCTTTTATTATGCTTTATAGCTCCAGTGCAGAACCTTATCTTTCTTCAGCAGCTTAATTACATTTGTCATACGAGTGAAATTGTTTACATGGCTTTTGTTCAAACTCTCACTTTTAGGTCTTTTAACAGTCCCATACTGTTGTGTTAAGATCTAAAGACTTCAATGCTTTGTACATTATGACCTATATTCAGTCAAATTACATTCCTAAAGCTTCAGAATAGTCTGTTCAGTATGATTAGATAAGCCAATACCGCCCTCTATGTATTAAAATCTGTAATTACATCCTCTACAAAGGTCAAAATTAAGCAATAGCTTTTGTAGATCTCTTCAGTTACCTCATTAATTATGTCTAAACCTCCTAAAAAGCACATTAAGTCATCTACTTGGTACTTGTTCTGTCATTCAGGTTTGCCCTTTGACCCTGAATGTATATTGACCAACGCAGTAGCCAACATTATCTGCAGCCTGGTGTTTGGCCATAGGTTTGAATATGATGACCACGACTTCCATCAGATTCTGCAGTACTCAAATGATGCTCTTCAGCTTCCAATGACCAGCTTTGGTCAGGTACGATATACAGAAACAGACACAAGCTGATTCTAACAACACTACACTGACTAGTCTGTGAGACCTTAATTAAGAGCTGGATGAGGTCTAAGAGAAGTTGTGATGATGTGTTTATAGAAACCAGATGGAACTTTAGGTGACTATTGAGTTCTTGTGTTTGTTAGCTTCACAGCTACAGTTCAGAACGCAGAATGTGGACTCCAAACACGTGTTGGTTGAGGCGCTGCAATCCGGAATAAGTTGGAAAAAGTGTAAATATGACATATTTTCTCTTCCAGCTCTACAATTGGTTCCCGGGCCTCATGTACTGGCTCCCAGGCAAACATCAGTCTACTTTCTCCAACATTTCCAAAGTAAAAAACTTCATTCAGGATGAAATCCAGATACACAAACAGGACAGAAACCCAGAGAACCCCAGAGACTACATTGACTGCTATCTGGAGGAAATAGAGAAGGTACTGTACATGATGAAGGTGGTGTACATGATGATGGTGGTGTGCATGATGATGAAGGTGTTGTGTATGATGATGAAGGTGGTGTACATGATGAAGGTGGTGCATGTGATGATGAAGGTGGTGTACATGATGACGAAGGTGGTGTACATGATGAAGGTGGTGTACATGATGATGGTGGTGTACATGATGAAGGTGGTGCATGTGATGATGAAGGTGGTGTACATGATGACGAAGGTGGTGTACATGATGAAGGTGGTGCATATGATGATGAAGGTGGTGTACATGATGACGAAGGTGGTGTACATGATGAAGGTGGTGTACATGATGATGAAGGTGGTGCATGTGATGATGAAGGTGGTGTACATGATGACGAAGGTGGTGTACATGATGATGGTGGTGTAAATGATGATGGTGGTGTGCATGATGATGAAGGTGTTGTGTATGATGATGAAGGTGGTGTACATGATGATTGTGGTGTGTATGATGATGAAGGTGGTGTACATGATGATGATGAAGGTGGTGTGTGTGATGATGATGGTGATGTACATGATGATGAAGGTGGTGTGTATGATGATGAAGGTGGTGTACATGATGATGATGAAGGTGGTGTGTGTGATGATGATGATGATATACATGATGATGAAGGTGGTGTGTATGATGATGAAGGTGGTGTGTATGATGATGAAGGTGGTGTGTGTGATGATGATGGTGATGTACATGATGATGAAGGTGGTGTACATGATGATGGTGGTGTGCATGATGATGAAGGTGTTGTGTATGATGATGAAGGTGGTGTACATGATGATGATGATGAAAGGGGTGTGTGTGATGATGAAGGTGGTGTGTATGATGATGAAGGTGGTGTACATGATGATGATAAAGGTGGTGTGTGTGATGATGATGGTTATGTACATGATGATGAAGGTGATGTACATGATGATGAAGGTGGTGTGTATGATGATGAAGGTGGTGTACATGATGATGATGAAGGTGGTGTGTGTGATGATGATGGTGATGTACATGATGATGAAGGTGGTGTACATGATGATGATGAAGGTGGTGTGTGTGATGATGGTGATGTACATGATGATGAAGGTGGTGTGTATGATGATGAAGGTGGTGTACATGATGATGATGAAGGTGGTGTGTGTGATGATGATGATGAGTGGTGGAAGTAGTAGTAGTACATGTGGTGGAAGTAGTAGTATGTGTGGTGGAAGTAGT
>BRDA01010168.1:12671-35197 GCA_036984385.1 Crenuchus spilurus
TGTCGCTAGTCGCTGTTGGGCGGACCAAACCATTTTGGGCCTCCAAGAGGGGGCCCCCAGAATGTCCAATATGTTGAAAGGACTGTGACTAAAGTTAATTCCCTCAGTTGATATTATCAGTATATTTGAAATATGAATTAATAAATAATTAATTTGAGGGCCCAATTCATTAGAAATAAAAACATCCAAAAAAAAATATAATAATAAATTCAGGATTTTTATGGGCCCCTCTCCCTACTCGGGCCCTGGGTAGTCAGGTCTACTTTTCCCCCCACTACCACGCCCATGGTTCTCAGAATGAAATGTTCATTTTATTTTCCTTCTCTACATCACAGAGAAAGTTCAGGCAGAAATCGATCAGGTGATCGGACAGACTCGTCTGCCCTCGATGGATGACAGAACTCTGACGCCGTACACATACGCAGTCATTCATGAGATTCAGCGCTTCTCCAACGTCGTTCCCTTCGCTCCTCCCAGAGTGGCCAAAAAAAACACCACAGTAGCAGGTTATTTCATCCCTAAGGTGAGACAGTACAGAAGATCACTATTTCTGCTCTCTCAGTCAGGATAGTTCAGTAGAACGTCACTGTATCGCATCTCAAAGGTGGGACACAACAGTACAACTTGATGGAGGGACCTTGGTTAAGGCTCCTATCACTGCATTAAATGAATTTAAACAATTGTTCGTGCTTGGAGCCAAATTCTTATGTTTAGCACTGGAGCTGCGAGGCTAATGATGCTATAAAACACTAGAGCTCTGTAGTCACCTAAATAGTCCAAAGATACACCACCTAAAGTTCTCTCGACCCAATTCAACCTCATTCGGATGTGGTCTGGCTTACTGTCAGCATTTCAAAATATCAAAAACTTGTGTAGCTGAATGCCGTGTCTGCCATTTTGCCAATGTGGTCTTCAGTCTGCGTTTGAAGACTGTGAGGGACTCTGCTGTTTGAACAGCCAGTGGGAGTTTGTTCCACCACCTGGATGCTAGAACAGAGAAGAGTCTTGATGGTAGTCTTCCACGCTGTAGTAGAACCTCAAAGTGTGGCTCAAAACTTGACAATTGGCATGAAGTAGGGAGGGGCTGGTCCATTTTTTGCTTTGTAGGTGATCATCAGGGTTTTGAATCACATGTGAGCAGCTACAGGAAGCCAGTGATGTGAACGCAGCAGTGGAGTGATGTGGGAGAACGTGGCCTGATTGAAGACCAGCCGAGCAGCTGCATTCTGCATCATCTGCAGGGTCCTGATGTGACACATAGGAAGACCAGCCAGGAGCAGTCAAGTCTTGAGATGATGAGAGAGCACATCTGCATTATGTTTGAATAGGTTCAGAGACATTTTTGATATATTTTTACAGAAACAACTGAGCTATTTAGGTTCTAGTGTTTGTTACAATGTTAGCCTCACAGTAGCTTCAGTTCTAAAATAAAGACAAAATTTGATCTCCAAGCAAATTTGATCAACTGCATCTGATTTAAGTGAAAACACATCAAATCCTTTTACCTACCATTGTAATTACCTCTGAATGAGAGCACCTTCCTTATGCAGCTGTAAAAGGATTTTTTATATTGGACTTTATTACTTCATTATGTTTTATTGATAACTATAAATAATATTAGATAAAAACAGAGCAGGACAGTACAAAGTCAACTGCAATATCCTGTGGTGCAAGGACAATATCGAGCATATTAAAATTCTTGAATAATTGCAAGAGAATCACATTATGGTGCAAGTGTTTGTGATAACATCATATTATGGGGGCTCTAGGGATTCCTAACCTACTATATGGAAGATAGCTCAGCACAATGCCAGTGTAGCCTGTCTCTAGAGTGAGATACTACAATACACACACACACACACACATATATATATATATAAAACCGTTTTTTAAAAACATTATTCTGTTTTTCATATCATGATAGGGAATGATGATCATCCCCATGCTGATGTCAATCATGCAGGACAAAAATGAGTACAGCACCCCTGACGAGTTCAACCCAGGACACTTTCTGGATGAACAAGGCAGATTTGTGAAAAGAGAAAACTTCATTCCTTTTTCGATAGGTCATTTTCATACTAAATTCATTTTAGCACTTTTAGTTTGAATGTGAGCAACAGACATACAAGACATTCAGGTCACCGGTGACTGAGACAGGATGAAGGATGTAGCTGTAGCATCATCTACTTTCAGGGGAGCACCAGATACTATGAAGTGTGCACCAGATACTATCATGTGAGCACCAGATGCTATCAGATGAGAACCCAATAATATCTGATGAGTACTTGATGCTATCAGGTGAGCACCAGACACTATGTGGTGACCATTTAATACTATCGGTGAGCATCTGATACAATGTGGTTAGCACCCAATAACTATCAGGTGAGAACCAGATACTATGTGGTGTAATAGTGTCTGGTGCTCACCAGATAACACTGATAACCTTCAAAAGTTATATGAGAACCAGTGGCAAATGTTACTGCGTAAATCTTCAAAGCTCTACAGTGAGAGGTAGGAAAGATGTAAATTGATTGTTTGAGTAGCAGACACATGATCTGTTATATCTACTGATCAGTGCTGTGTTTTGCCAGGTAAGCGGATGTGTCCAGGTGAGCAGTTAGCTCGTATGGAGCTCTACCTCTTCTTCACCTCCCTCACGCAGTGCTTCACCATTCAGGTGCCCGAGGGGCAGATTCTGGGATTAGAGAGAACGGTTGCCATCACCTCAGGTCCCAAACCTTTCCAGATATGCATTGTGCCGCGCTAATGTCAACACCATATCAACACTGCAGCACTGCTGTAACATTGATCTGGCACTAGAGAGCAGATTCTAGTCTACTGCTTCTAGAACAACAGACAATTGCAGTTGATAAAGAGTTTAGAAACAATTTATATTAATTATTGACTTTCTCTGCTGGCCACTGTATGACCCCCTGTACTGACCACCAATGATCTTTATATCATTCATCATATGACAAGCAGTGCTTAATTTGGACATTTAGGGGTGTAGTCTCTTAGGGGTGTACTCACTTTTGTTGCCAGTGGTTTAGACATTAATGGCTGTATATTTAGTTATTCTGAGGGGAGAATAAATTTACACAGTTAAATAAGCTGCACACAGACTACTTTTCATTGTGTCAAAGTGTCATTTTATCAGTGTTGTCCCATGAAAAGATATACTTACATATCTGCAGAAATGTGAGGGGTGTACTCACTTTTGTGATACACTGTACATTATAGAGCAAAGCAGCATCTCTGCATTAAAAAGTACAATCTGTCATCTGTAAACAATAGAGTAGCCTTAATATAAAGTGTTTGTAGTATTACTACATGTCCTTGTGGGTGATAGCTCACTATACCTCTGTGCGAGTTTAGGGGCTTTATCCTTTGAAGGATGTTGTAATAAACAACAATTAATCTTGGGATAGGTTGGTTTTATGAAAGATGCACCCATTGTATCCTTTGTTGACAAGGAAAATAAGGACATATTACAAAACAGCATCAGTTGAAAGCTATTCATAGCCTTAGAAGACCTCCAGGGACTTTTTAATGCACTTCATTTTTTTATTGCAGGGACTGAGTTCCTCCAGGAACATGAAATGAAGAGTCTCATATAGATAGACAGACAGGCAGACAGATGAACAGACAGACTGACTGACTCCAAAATATGCATAAATAGGTTCCCTATACAGGATTACATAAAATTAATGTCAATTTTTGTTCAAAGTATTTTATTTTAATTATTTCTTTTGTAGCTACACACAAGCAACTCTCAAGTGTTGCAGAAAGCAGCCAATGCAGGCACTAGCAGAGCTGAAACGATCCCATCTCTTGAACCAATCATGGTTTAGAGTGAGGTTAGGCCCGCCCACCAACTAACAAATTCTCATCTGAAATAGGAAAATAAACATAAATAGAAATTTGGAAATATGGAAATAAATAAATAGAAGACATTTATTTGAATTTGAAAAATGTATTTATTAATATATAATTTAATATATTGAAGTTATATCTATATAATCTATATATTTATAAAATCTAATATAAATGTATCATTTTTCATCGTCCATATTTTATGTTCCCTCCCTCATCTAATTGAATGGTTCTCGACTTGGCAACCCTGATGCTTGGTAGACTGTAGGGATACTCAGTAAACTGTAGTGCACTAAGTAGGGAGCTCGAGCTCGATGTGGGACGCTGCGCTGGAGATTTGCACGGTTCGTTCTGTGGAGTAGGACCCACCCACGGCTGGAGAGGTTTGGTGGTGAAAAGTTCACTGTACTCTGATAACGAGGAGCCATTATCACCGCTGGAAGCTGCAGGACGTGTTTCGCTGAAGCTGGCTAGCGCACAGATGCTGTTTTTGTAGCCGCGGCTGCAGGATGAAGGTGTGCCCGGAGAACGCGCTGCTGCTGCAGGGTCTCCAGCACGGCGAGGAGGAGGACGGAGCCTTCGAAGGGATGAAGGAGGAGGTGGTGGAAGAGGAGGTTGAGGCTGCTGCCAGGCCTTTCGTTGTGGTGAAGCTGGAGGAGGAGCAGGCGGCCTGCAGCAGCGCTCGGTCGAGCAGCGCGACGGAGGCCAAGATGGAGCTGGAGCTCAGCCTGTTCGCGCCGGTCGAGTCCGAAGGGGACGACGAGGAGGAGCAGCGGCTGCAGCAGCACCTGGTGACCGAAGAAGAGTCAGACTCGGCCGGCGTGCCTGTGTGGCGGCAACGTGGGGCCTGCGAGCGGGGTAAGCTAACAAGGCTAAGTGTTGTTAGCCTAGCTGGAGGACATTAATTTCAGATTTTATTGTTAATTTAAATACAGTTAATGTATGCTAATGTGTATTTTATCTTATAGCATGTTTTATTTGCATTACATGTAATTACGTGCCTAAGTCAAGTTAGCATTGTTAGAATCTTACATCTTTATTTCCAGTTCCACCTTAAATGCTGCATTAGTTACGTTGCAACGAGCGCTATTTAAGGTGGAATTGAACATTTGAAAACTAAGAAGCTAACATGCTAACTTAACCTGGAGACGTCCAAAACAAGTGTTTGAATGGTTTTAAATTTTATATAAGTTAATGTAAATGTAGATTAATCACCCATTACATATACATACACAAAATATTCAAGAGCCTTTTTGTGTTTTAAGGTTGATCAGTTTGACTCAAAATCAGAGTCAATTACAAAATAATTGCAATATTTCATTTTTAGATTTAAGTACATTTATATTGAACCAGTAGCAACATTAAAACAAAAAGGCTAGAAATATTTTACAAGTAAAGCATATAAAACATGACATTTGACTCTTTTGAATTACATTCTGAACAATACTTTGGAGATGCACTGGTGTGTATATATGTAGTTACCTTCATTTTCAATGTAGTGAAACATTTAAAACTTAAAGGGACTGTAAAAGAAAAAATTGAATTTATGCATACTAAACTGAAATGAAAGAACTACTTAAATTGGCATTAAAAGCAAACTAGGTCAATAGAATTATTAAGAGAACAATTAAGATTTAATTAAGAAGGAAAAAGTAAAATGGAACCAAGACAATTAACTAGTTCAGATTTACACAAGTCAGTCTGTTTTGGTCAATTACAGCTTCTGTACCTCCTACTGCACTTGGTGTACAAAAAATGATCACCACTTAAAACCTCTTGAGACCCTGCGTCCTCATATGCGGACATTATATTTCTGCTTCTCTGCACCATTATACTTAATTTTTTAAAACCTTGACCCTTTGGCCTCATATGGACACACTGCCCGAACCATCTAGTGGTCACATGACAACATTACACTCAGTTAATTGAAAACAAGATGGCGGGAATCCCGGTGAAAAGTTTCTACAGCCAGCCCACACAGAAACATGGGCCAGGTAAAAATTCTCTTCAATTTTGATCTTCAAAACTTTATTTATGTACAATAACATCTCTAGCTTCATATGGCATGCATTTTTTACACTTTTTTTTGCAATAATAAGAAGCTACAACATTAGTAAACATGAAGTACTCATTTGAGGACATTGGGACTATATTATGTCATTGGTTGTGCTTCATTTTATCATTACAGGGAGAGTTTCAATGTCAAAAGCAGAACAATTGCTCAATGCAATTGTAAATAATTCTGACATTGAAGAATTATCAGATGGTGAAGATGGTGATCCTGCCGTGGTTTCTGACCTCAGGCCTGTGGAACAAGAACCAGATGATTCCCCAGAATCTGATTCAGATGAAGATTATGTACAACCTGATGCATCAGAATCTAATCACACCTTCTCTGAAGATAGCAACAGTGATGATGAGAGTGAACCACAACGGCATGTTCATAAACCACAGCGTGTTGAGAATTGCTGACTGCACAAATGCCACATCACTTGCGAACAGTGGAAGGTATCTCAACACTTCGGTTGATGAAATGTATCACTTTTTTGGAGCAGCAATCATGATGTCCTGCGTGCCTTACCCACAAACAAGGATGTTCTGGTCCAATGCACTACGAATCCCTGCCATTAGTGACACAATGACACGTGATGGATTCTTCAAACTGAGGAGTCATTTGAAAGTAGTCATTGATGATGATGTTTCAGAAGACAAGAAGAAAACTGACAAATTCTGGAAGGTGAGACCTTTTATGGATCGAATACTCAAAGGCTGCCGCCTTCAAGCTCGACCGGAATGTGTCTCAATAGATGAGCAGATGATCCCATTTACTGGTGACTGTCCATTTCGTCAGCATGTGCCAATGAAGCCCAACCCAATTGGAATGAAGAACTTTGTGCTGGCGTCAGCAGATGGTATTGTGCTGGACTTTCATGTCTACCAAGGTGCAAAGGCACTGGGTCTACAGGTTCCAAACGCAGAAAGATTGGGTTTAGGAACCTTGGTGATCGCACGTCTGTCTGAAACCCTGCATCCTGGTAGCAAAGTGTATCGTGATCGGTTTTTCACAAGCATAACAGCTGTGGATCACATGTTGGACAAGCAGGTGTACCTGACTGGTACAGTGATGAAGAACCGGGTCCCCAAAGCACTGGAGAAGCTCCCAAGTGACCAAACAATGAAAGAGCAAGGGAGAGGTGCCTCAGCATCAGTTACTAGGGGGGATGGAAAACTGTGTAGTTAAGTGGTATGACAACAAGCCGGTTGTGATGCTTTCTGTTGTTCATGCTGAACAGCCAGAGGACATCTGCGAGCGGTGGTCCAAGAAAGAAAAAACATATGTGACTGTTAAACGACCAAGCATTGTTCATGAGTACAGTTCCAAGATGGGTGGAGTTGACTTGGCAGACAGGATGATGAGCTACTACCGAATGAGTGTCCGAACAAAGAAGTGGACAATTTGGATGCTGCTGCACTTCACTGATCTCGCTCTTGTCAACAGCTGGCTGCTGCATCGCCGAGATAAAGAAAATGGTACCCAAAAAAGGGAAATCAAGAAGTTTCTTGAGTTTCGCATGGAAGTGGCTCAGGTGTTCCTCAACAAGTGTGACGCTCATGTTGCAGGTGCAGAGGAGGAGAATGCACATCATCCACAACCAAGCAAAAGATCTCGGGTCACTGCAGTCCCCCATGTATCATTCCGTACTACTTCTGCTGTACATCTACCAGAGATGGTCGACCTGAAAAATCCAATGCGTTGCAGAGGACAAGGCTGCTCTGGGAAGTCTCGTGTGCGGTGTATGACATGCAGTGTGTTCCTCTGCTTGCAGAGTGGACGCAACTGTTATGCAGCATTTCACTTGGACAAATAGGAATGTTCCAAACAGGCAGACAGACTGCTTTCTGGAGAGTAACTTGTTAGAAGAAGCTCATAAGGGAAGGCAAGACGGGGAAAGGCTGTTAAGAAAAAGGAATATTTCTGTTTTCAAGTTTTGAAATAAAAAATTTTAACTCGCTCTGTAACTGTTTTGCAGCATTTTGGAAGGAGATAACAGGTGTCATCATGTAACACGTTTACAGTTTAAAATAGTTTTGTTCTTTGTTAGACAATTGTTTCTTTATTTTATCCCACAGTAAGATAGACCTACTGTCCCCATATGAGGACATTGTTTTTTCCAAAAACGACTTCCTGTACTAAGACAAAATGTAATTTTTAAGCTTGTTAGGATCTACTAATCCCAAATAGGTAAGATAAATTTAAAATGCACATTAAGGAAAAGTCTGGGTCTCATAAGAAGGAAAAGGTAAAATAGAACCAAGACAATTAACCAGTTAACAAGATTTACACAAGTTAGTCTGTTTTGGCCAATTACAGCTTCTGTACCTCCTGCTACACTCGGTGATAAAAAAATATATCACTTCTGAGTCAACTCTTGTTTTGTGAACTTTTGAGTAAAGTTTGTTTTAACAAAATGTTGAAACAGCGCCCCCAGTGGTAGTGGCATGTCTGTGTAAAAGTTCAGTATATTATGATTGTGTACATGCTTTAGATCTGCCATAACATTACCAAAACCTCTTTGTATCTACACTAATTGTCCATGTTATTATCTCTACCGGCCATATAAGTGCAATTTAGTTTTGTAGTTACAGACTGTAGTCCATTTTGCAGTGACACTGATGTGGTGGTGGGTTGCACCAGTGTGAGTGGATCAGATACAGCAGAGCTGCTGATGCTTTTAAACAGTGTCTGCTCACTGTCCACTCTGGTCATTGAAGAACAGAATGAAAGGAAGTTTAAAGTATAGAGAGAAACAGATGAACTACAGTCTGCAATTATAGAACTACAAAGTGCACCTATATGGTCAGTGGAGCTAAAATAAGTGTAGAAATAAAGAGGCAGTGTTAATGTAATGACTGTTGAGTGTATGCTTGTGCACTGAGCCTGTCCATCATGATGACCATTACTGTATTGTTTATTTTGAGCCTGGGGGGGGGAAATACTAATATTTACTATTGTATATATGTTAATGTAAGCAAGGTTTGTGAATTTTCTTTAGTAGATCGACTGCGTTTCTGTTGCTGATGCCGGCAGATGAACTTATAAAAAATGTAATTTAAGATGATAATTAAAATGAGTAAAATGCACACTTTAAAAAAACAATACAATGTCACAGGAGTTCAGTAAATGTCATCAATTATTGCTTTGAATTATCAGTATTAAAATTTAGGGTCCAATACAATACATGATACTCAACTGATTGTGACTATCATCTTATGTACCGTAATAGTTTATTTATGCGAACTATTTAAACATAAATAACATTTATAGTATGTCCGTTGGCCTCCATCTTGGATATTCACAGAATGGGAAGTGGAGGACCCAGTGGGATTAGAAGATGGAAAATTCCATCAAACTAAAAAATGGGACACGGTATTATAATTTGGAATGGCCAGCCATCATTTCAATATGGGGCATATGTTTCTCCATCAGCAACCTGTATATTGGTTGCTGATATATTGTGCATCCCAACTGTTGACCTAGTTGCAATGAATTTGAATGAATCTTCCTGTGTAGTTATGCATCCCTAGGTATTACCGTCCGTGTCTAGATGATATGAAAGCTTTGAGTTTTTATTGCTGTGCATAGTAATATGTGCACCAGTGTGCATCAATATGGCGTTCAGCTTCAGTCAGTCTGGAAATGGTTGTCGGCCATTGATCCACTGCAGAGGACTAGCAACCCCTCAGGCTCTAAAAACCAATAGGATACATCCATTAGGTGCACCACTGACAGTCATGCAGTTAAACAGAAATTAAAGGAAAACGTGGCCATGACAAAGTCTTTCACAAATCCCTACCTGGTCAGGGTCTGTAATAGAAGCTTGGATCTAACCAATGAGTGTCGTGATTAGTGTTTAAGTCGCGTGCCTCAGACCAGAGTGAGTAATTGATTGTGGTTTCTGACACTTTTATTTTGTATAGCGTTCTATAGAAATGGACAAAACCTAGAGAAGGCCGCTACCTCTATTTCTTAGCCATTTGAACACTCCCTGGCCACTTCATTAGGTACACATACCTTGTATCTACACTCATTGTTCATTTTAGCTCCACTGAGCATACAGGTGCACTTTGTAGTTTTACAATTAACAGGCTGTAGTCCATCTGTTGCTCTGTATACTTTGTTAGCCTCTTTTCTTCAGGCAGGACCCCCACAGAGATGGCCAATGAGTGTATTTTTATAACGCTTTACACAGCAGGTGCACAATATCGGTTAAGAAAGATAGAAAAGGATAGAATATAGTAAATATAATTGCAGTAAAATGTTTGTTGCGTCTAGGCCTGAATAAAGTTTTAAATATTAAAGTTTTAATACTTTTAACAATGAGATTAAAATACAACCGAGGCCGTGAAACAATGGGTATGCGGTGCAGAAGTGATGTAATAACAGTACGGGTTATTAGGTTTCATGCAGTGGCTTCAAGCCTCATTGATTTGGCATGGAGTGACACTGCAGTAGTCATTTATAGCGCAGACGTTTTCTGCTTGTTTCCATGCAGCATGTTTTCTTTGCCTAATTTTGTCCTCTTCTTTCACAGACCAGACAGAAGGAGGAGAATTTCCACAGAGGCGACCTAGAGGACGGCCCAGGAGAGTGAAGAAGCCTCTGGCTAGACGGGGAAGGCCGAGGAAGGTTGCAGGCGACGCTGGTGAAAGCAGGGTATGATGAGACTTCATACTGCAAATGAGGACCAGGTTATGTAGACCAACAGTCTTGGGGTTAAAACGCTGCTTTAGGTGCAGTTTCCCCCCATTTCAAGAACTGATCGTAGAACAGCATTTTACTGTCTGAGTGTTCCTCAGGTTTAGTCAGTCGTCCCAGACATGTTTGCTTCTTTAGTTTAGAACTGAAATTAGGATGTTGTTGCTAACACTAAAAACCAATAGTGGCTTAAATGGTCCAGTTGTTTGTGTTAAACATTCCCTCAAACTGCATCCAGGTGGTAAAAAGGTTTAACAGACTAGCTGCTGTTAATTAAAGCTCCATATTTATTTTGATGGGAGGAGTTTAATAGACACATCTGGGCCGTTTAGGTGACCATTGACTAGTATTTAGCAATGTTAGCCGCAAGGCTCCAGTTCTTCTAAACAAGCAAAGTTTACACTCCAAGCATGTCTCGGCTGATGAAATACATCTATGTAAATACAGTTTCTGAGTGACACATTTTAAAAATCCACTGTGTTAAAGTAATTCACATGAAGAAGGATGTCATGGTACACTTTATTTTTTTTAATAGCCCTGGTTCCCTATGCGAGAGACCTGACTAGATCAAACGGATGCTGAGGTAGAAAGGATGCAGGTTCTCTGAAACCCATTTGCCCAGTTCACAACTCAATCTGATTCATTTGTCGCACTGGTTGTACAGTGGTCCTGGTTCTGGAGGACCCTGTTCTTATACTTTTATAGTAATTGTCATTTGCTCCATTGATCCTGCTTATAAGCCCATTAACAAGCCCTTCATGAGCTGATGTTTGAAGTGGCAAATTGCGTCGTCCTCACTGATTTTGGATGAAAATGCTACATGAACAGCATGATTTTAGTCTTCATAACATACTGTACTGCATCGTGAGATGCAACACAATCTTTTCAGGATGATCAGAGAAATCAAGCTGACATAACTGTCTGGTTAGCCCAGATATATTAATATTGTAAATGCACAGATGCTGGCTAAAAGGAGAAAATGTCCAAACGCTGCAAGTTTCAAAGCTGTGAGAAATTGCTTGCTTTGTATGTTTAATAATATTAAATGTTCAGTCTGATTAACTTGTCCTCTGATGTAGTGCTGGGCGATAAAACGATATATATTTTTTTTTTTCACGATAATTTTCCCCTCGACTATGATAAGCCAGGCCAATAGATTTCGATAAGCATTAACGTTCGTTTACATTTTGCGTTTAAGCATCTTGACAGCGAGTTCTGAAGTCTAATACTGCTGCTTGTTAGCTCCTCCTCAGTGTGTTTAAGACAAGCCTGTGATTGGGGGAGAGCATAGTGGGGCAAGCGAGAGCGCGAGGTTGCTACATATGTTTGTAGGAGAAGGAGTGGGGGCTCGCTGTGTGCTAGCCTGAGTGCTAGCATTAGCCTGTTAGCTTGGCTCTCTAGCCTGTTGTTATTTTGGAGTGGCTGCGGCCGACAGCAATCATAAGTTTACAATATAGCGACGACTGTAAAAGCCTTTCTCGTCCATCCTTTCAATGCGTCCAGCCGGACGCTACAATATTATGTTCTGGCAATAAACTATTTAATATTTAAATAGTAACATTTCATGTATTTAGTCTGATGTTAGAAAGATGTTTAAAACAATGACACTGTTAGAAAATTTAATATCGTGATAATTATCGAGATTGATCAATATAGAAAAAATTATCGTGATCAAATTTTTGGACATATCGCCCAGCTCTACTCTGACGGGGACTGGACCGCAGTGATTAGGTGTTATCAGCTTGGTCTGATTTTTCTTGACCACTGATGTTAACATCCTTGCCCTCTGATACAACATGCATTAAATATACTGCATATACTGTACATACTGATTGCAGTGTGCTATTTTGCACACAGCTGTTGTTAGAGCAGAGAGAACACTGGTACATGCAGACCTGCGGTACTCGAGGACTAGAGAGAACTGCTGGTGTAGATTAATGAAACCTTTACTTACTTCACAAAAACAAATGTTCATTTCTCAACCCTCAAGGCAGTAAGTGTGCCAGAAGGTGGTTTAATTAACTCTGGTGTTGATTCTGCCCACGCTAGGCTACGTTATAATTACAATTCTCATGTTAAATGACCATTCTTGTGCTAAAGAACAAGCAAATCTGTTATGGAGGCACAGCCACCTACCCAGAAAAAGCCTTAAATCGGCACCGCTGGGTGCATTTTGTTACTCCCGAAGTACAGATCATGTTTACAAGAAGAATGAGCACCTGATGTGACTCAAAAGTCCTCAAACACTAAGGACTGAGGCATCCCAAACGATATTTTCTCGGCTTCAGGAGCTCCAGCCAGGTGTGCAGTTCAAAAGGTAAAGTCAGTTCAATCCACTTGGACATTTTTTATTAGGTTACAATAGCGCACAGGCCATTTAGTTTGTATCCTGAGTGTTAGACTGGACTTTTATTAGTAATGCTCACCTAGTTTAACGTTACTGTTGCCTCATATAATGTTCTGCTGTTCTAGATGGAAGTGATTCTGGAAGGACAAGAAGAAGAAGAAGAAGAATCTCGTGACCACGTGCCTCCACAGAAACGTGCTCGGTCAATGTTGTGGGAATTAACTCCACCGAAAGTGTCCCACTCCGGCGTCTGGGAACATTTTGAATATTTCATAAACCCAGATGGGGAGGTTGAGGATGATGGCTTCCCAACATGTAAATTATGCCATCAGAAGGTGGCATGCAAACGAGGGAACACGTCCAACATGCTGAGACACCTACAAGATTACCATACCGCAGCCTATTACCAAGCCAAGGTGTGTTCTGCTTTTATTTTTTTATTTTTAACACTGTTCAGTCATTTAACCTAACATCCAGATCAGATTAGGGATGCAAAACAAATATCAGTACACTTGAGTCTCATGATGTGTGATGCTGTCAATTTTCAAAATATATGATTTTTGATGTTGATCAGTGGCTGTTGTTTAAACTCTTGAACACTAGATGGCAGTGTTCTAATCTATCTTCAGCTATTGGACTGTTGTAGTCCAGGACACACTACAGTTCTCTTAAAATTACATGCAAAAATCAGTTTCTCACCTTGCTTACGGTATCACAATATAATGATATACAAACTCCTTTATTGTGATGTGTGTCAGATCGACAGGTTCTTTCCACATAAGCCCTAGATCACATTTTATGGCTAAAAATTGAGTTTGTGTCTCTTTATTTTGGGCATGCGGGATTATTATTCAGTTGTGAACCAGAGTGATAAATAATGAAATGAGCATTATTCGTTGTTCATCCAGACTACAAACATTCATCACAATAAATTCTGTAGTACTTTATTTTATCATACTAAATTTAGTTAGGAAATGAATGGGTTTAATATCAGATATTACATGAAAAGTCTAGTCTGCAGTAAATGAATTAAAGCACATAATTATTAAGCAGATGTCTGTATATTGTGCTGTTATGTTGTGTTTACTGTGTCTCAGAAAACGGATGCCGCCTGGACCGAGTGGGATTCTTCAGATTCAGAGAGCGAGATGAAGATGGAAGAGAGCGAGCAGGACTTGGATAAACTTTGGCAGAGTGATGAAGAGAAATATGAAATGGACAATGATGACGGCGATTCTGACTACACTGACAGAAGATTCCCAAAATCTCGACAGAAGCGACAGGTCAGGTCTGCAGTGTGGCAGTACTTTGAATGTGACAAGGATGATACTGGCGATAAGGAAAAAAGTACAAGCTGTAAGATTTGTGGATGGAAAGTGGCTCCTGGGTCGTCTTGCAATACAAGCAACATGCGATACCATCTACAGGCCCATCATCAGATTGTGTGTCCTGTTTCTAAGGTATAATGATCTATTATATAATAATTATAATTATAATAATAATAATAATAATTAATAATTATAATTATTATAATAATAATTATTATTATAATAATAATTATTATTATAATAATAATAATTATAATTATTATTATTATAATAATAATTATTATTATTATAATTAATTATTATTATAATAATAATTATTATTATAATAATAATTATTATTATTATAATAATTATTATTATAATTATTATTATAATTATAATAATTATAAGTATAATAATAATTATTATTATTTTATTTATTATTATATTAATAAATAACTGTTGTCTATGTCTATATCCATGTTTAAACACTGAAACTCAATAGTCACCTAAATAGTCGTTTCTGTAAATGTTTTTGTGTCACAATAACCAGTAATACTGCAGGTTGTGGTCAATACTGATAATCATACTAATAATTTATGTAAAATTCACACTGTTACGGCCATCAGGTCATTTTGGGGAGTCAGCAGAGGACATTATGGAGTCTAGAAGTAGGAACATTCTCCACTCTACAATCTAAACGGGGGACAATCAGCAGCCAAAATTTCAAAATGTAAAGTTTTTGTCCATATGCATGTTCTTACAAATGTTAAAATACAGTCTTTAATCAAATTGGTTGTTACCGTCCAGCTATTTAACCTAATAAAGCAATGGCAGGATGAGCACCTTACAGACCTTTTACTTAACCAACTCGTACATCAGGGCTGCTTCATTTATGGGAAAAGTCATCACCACCGTTGTTGACAGACATAAAATTCATGCATGTGATAATTTATACATATTTATAATATTCATCATTACAAACTCATTCAAGATCAGGACTTCCTGGCACAGATTCAGTAATTTATTTATTAAAGTTCAGTTTGTCAAACCGTGTCCTAAACTACATCCACTTCTGTGAAGCCTTTATGACCTGGATGAAGTTGGAATGGGTTTATAGAACAAATTGGGTATTTAGGTGACTTGAGTTCTAGTGTTGGCCTTGTAGGCTAAAGGTGCTAAAGGTTCATTGTTGCATGATATTGCCGAATTCGGCTTTGTGCCCTTGCTGTTTTTTATTGCTTTTTAGGTAGTATAATATAGTTCATTCTGCATCCTAAACCAAATCCGCTCACCTGTGAGACCATTTCTGTTTATGTTCACAGGATGTAAAGATTTGGTGCCGTTTTCAAATAGTGTAGCATATCACGCATCAAAAGGTAATAATTAACAATAAGGTTTTTCCATCCTTTGCCCAGCCTGGAATACCTGCCAGCCTTGATGTTACAATAGCTGAAGAAGGAGATGAACAGTTAAAACTTTACCCACCAAAAAATCCTCGGAAATCTGGCGTGTGGAAGCTCTTTGGATTTGTCATGAATACAGAGGGGGTTGTTGAAGAGAACGGTTTCCCCATCTGTAGATTGTGCCATCAAGTAGTGGCATCTAAAGATGGCAACACATCTAATATGCATAGCCATTTACAGCGGCATCACCAAACGGTGTATGCGGAACTGAAGGTAAAATACACGCTATACTTATGTCAGCCATGTTTTCTAATCTCAGTGAATGTTACTATATTCATCAGAGCAACCAGACTTATAAATGCTTTTCTGCGGTTTTAGGATATAATTGGTTCTGCAAGACCAGAACCGAAATTACCAGAGCCAGCAGACCTTCATCCACCATTAAAACATCGAAATTCCCCCGTTTGGAAACATTTTGGATTCCTGAAAAATGCAGAAGGTGTGGTAAAGGAGGATGGATTTGCGCTCTGCAGGATGTGCCTTCGGAAAGTGGCAGCAAAGGACGGGACCACTTCAAACATGTTAAACCACCTTCGACGCCACCATCAGCCAGAGTATGATGAAGTGAAGGTACAACAAAAGTCAGATTTTCATTCTAATAATTTTCTGCATCAGTCTAGACCAGAGATTTGGGAACCGAGAGCCCTCCTCGGCCAACAACTAAATTCAAATTTCACAGCTGAATTTGATGTTTGAGAAGGAAAATTTACAAACTGGAGAGCCAGAAATCTCAAGCCTTGGTCTAGCTACTACAGTCATACATTAAAAACTGAATATCATTCATTTTTTGTTCATAATTTAACTTGAAAAGTAAAATCATTTTATATTCATTTCACAAAAAGTGAGATTCTCTGCCTTTTTGTTTGTGTTCAGTATGACTTGGCTAGTGAATCAAGTAATATGACGGTCAGTAAACCGTTTGGTAGGACTTTTGGCACAGTGGGCAGGTGCCAAATCCTGCTGGGAAAGGAAAACATAATTTACATAAAGCTTGTCTGCAGATGGAAGCATGAAGTGCTCTCAAATCTCTTTGTAGAAGGTTGTATTTAACTTTGGGCTTTATAAGACACATCACACTGTGCTTACAGACCTTGTTTTCTAAACAAAATGCAAAATTGACTTTCTTCTTAAATGCAGACATTTGAACACTGAGCAAACAGTCCAGGGATGCGTTTCCCGAAAGCGATTGAACTTAGCGAATTACGAACAACTTTAAGAACGCGATTTTTCTGACTGTTTCCCAAAAGCCTTATCTTCCAAACTTACGAACGAGTCCCTAAGTAGCACTTAGTTGACTCCGCCCTCATGTCTGCATCAAATAGGCTCAGCCAGTCGAAAACTGAACCACCGATTTACATACATTTCTTCATTATTAAACCACAAAAGTATCGTTATGGTAACAATAATAATAACCAAACATCAAAAAAATTTACACTACATACATGAAGAAAAATTTACTTGCAGTTGCTGTCCATCGCATGCGTGTCCATGATTAATCAGTGAATTTGAGTGGTTAATTAAGAGTTGACAGACTTAGTTGGCCAATTTGTAACCATTGCTTGGGACACAATATATTAATTTACTACTACGACTGTTACACTGAAAAAAACCATTGCATTTATGTAATTTATGTGTATATCAATAAATAATATATTGTACTTTAAGCAATCTTAGGTTTTTATTTCGTGAAAACATTAATTTCAACTTAATAAATACATGTATGTGCAGTATTGAACTAAGTACGCTGACTCTTATTTACGTGACACAATTACGCTTTCAAAAGAAAATGTAAATGTTCATGAATTCGTGTGCTGAGTGTTGTGTTTTTCAAAGGATGATCAGCGGCGTCTTTCATTTTTCAGACAGAACTGCACGTGAACTTCAATTTAAGAACAACTTGGGCAGTTACGAGAGGGTCAGACCACTCGTAGATTTACGAATGAGTTTAAGTATGACGTGGGTTACGAAGGCTTTCGGGAAACATTCGTAAATTTTAAGAATGTTCGTAAGTACGAGGTTACGAAGTCCTTAGCGTTAAGAACGTTTTGGGAAATGCACCCCAGTTCCCCTTAGCCCAAGTAAGACACTTCTGACAATGTCTTTGGTTCAGGAGTGGCTTGATATTAGGATTGTCAGTTGTCGCCTAAAAGTTTCACAGTATTTATACTGTTTAAACTCAAACTCTAAATTAAAAAATTCTAATAATTTGAGATGTTAGATTTCTGAATTTTATGAGCTATAAGCCATACTGATCAACATTTAAAACAGGCTTGAAATTTCATTTTACATGTAATGAATATAAAATATCATAAGAGGTGCACAGATTTACTTTGCAGTAGAGAAAATGTTGAAATTCTGAGGACTTTGATCTGCTCAAATTTTTACATTTTTTTGATTTGCAAGTCAGACTAAAAGTGTATTTTTACATGGGATCATTAAAATCAAATCTATCCATACAAATATTTTGGCCCCTTGCAAGGCTACAGACTAATTGTCCAGTCGTTCCAAAATGTATCCGGGTAATTATTGTGCATTAACATTTAAGCTTTACAAAATATCTGAAATAAGAGGTAAATAATTGGTAAATTACATTAAAAATGTGGGGCAGTTCTAACATGGCTGCCAAAAAAGTTAGCTACTTCTAAACAGTGGTCGATGTCGGTGAATCGCTTGGTCAGTGAAGTGTGAAGATATCTCCCATTTTCATGGCTGTGGTCAACTGTCAACCCTGTTGGTACCGGCAAGGCTGTAATTTTTTTTTTAAAGACCCGAAGGACGTCAAAGTGCTCGCAGTCGAAAAGAAAAACGATGAGGTAAGAAATGTCAAGTATACTCTTAACACTAAGCTGAACATTCTGAAATGCAACGTTGGTACACATTTTTAAGCACATCTGTCTATGTTGAGTGACACGGTGACAAGTTTAGGTAGACTGATAACGTAAGCTTGTAATTATTTACATCATAACAGTATAAGTGGCTTAAAAATTGCTCGTCAAGCTGTTGAAGCTCTAAGGTTTCAACTATTGCCTGAACAAATTTCAGTCTGATTAAGCTTGAGTTTCTTAATTCTGTTAGTTAAACTCATCGTGTTTTAAACTAAGTTGGCTGGATCATTATGTAGATGTTTGAAGCTCCATTATAGAGTTAGTTAGTTTTTCACCACTGAAAAGGATTTGCATTAACGTAATGTGTAGCTGAGCATATGTTACTTACTAATTTTGTTGCAACTTATTTGATTTGTGCAACATGCCCTTGTCTTATGAAAATGCTGCTTGTACAGACCCTTTAGGTTCAGACAAATGATCGTATGCTCAAATCTGTGATACAGTATCATATTGTGAAGTATTTGACACAAAGTAGTGTTGCGTAGAGTTGCACCAAGAATCAAGTCATTTCTGTCCTCAACTTTGGCGATCAATTCTGTACTGTTATCTGTATTAGGAGGTACTGAAAGTTAAGTTGGATATATTTAACATTTTGTTTATTTGATAACACACATTCGGTATCTTTTTATTACAATTTGTATCAGTATTGAAGTCGGATTTCTAATATTGTGACAACCCGAACATAAAGTATTCATTTAAAATGGCTCTTGCATTAAAATTTAAGGTGTATGCTATAAGAACTTTACAACAGGTTTTCCTTGTGTTCCAGGATCGTGTCCCAAAGACACCATCAGAATATGAAGCGAAATCGTCTTCCTGAATGGAAGTTGAAGGTTGAATTTGCCGAATTTGATACATCTACAGAGACCATGTTCTGCAACATATGATAGTTTCCAAAGAAGGTACAAGGCAACAGTCTTTCATTGAGTTAATGGTTGCAGAGTATGCATCAGAGCACTCCAAGACATTAAGCCACAGCTGTATACACAAGCGGTGAGAGAGCCTCTAAAGTAAAGGACCCACAAGCAACACTGCTCATCTTTGCAGTGGAGAAGATGGACAGTGCATTTCATTGTCAAGGAAGAGGTACTTGCATTGCACAAGTGGAATGGATCTGGGAAACGCATAAGAATGACGAAGCCTGTCGCAAATTCATCGGTACAGTTGGAAAATGTACGGCTTAAGAGTTTGCTGAAGTCAAACACTCCCGATTCTTCTCCATCATGACTATTTCCTCTCTGGCCAGTGCAGTCCTGGATCATGAACTGATCTATATCACTTACATTGATGATGAATTAACTGTCAATCAGACCCTAAACATTACAAAACTAGAATAAGGTTTCCAGGAAGTTTTGGATGCCATTCTCAATGGGCTCAATAATATTGGGAGTGTCGCAAGAAGATCTTAAGGCTCAACCGTTGAGCTTTGGGTGCAATGGAGCTTCTGATATGATTAGAATTCACAACAGAGTTGCAGCCAAATTGACAAATCTCGTCTCGATTAAGTGCTCATTGTCTTGAGATTGTTGTGCTTGAAGGTGTGAAGGCCCTACTTTTATTTAATGAGCTCTGAGAAGCTCACAATGGCATCCACAAGCATTGCACCAAATCAACGAAGACTACACACAAATTGTGCAGTGTTGTAGAAGCAATGAAATGAACTTGAGAAGCCAGGCAACACCAGGGGACCACAGTGGCTATCTCGGATGCCCCAGGCATTGGAAGAACTTAATTACCAAGTCATCAAGGTCCACTTTGAGTCACGCAGGTGACGTCACTGGCAGGGAAGCAAATGTATCAATGAAGGGACAAGCCAAACAAATCCACTCATTCTTGAAACAATACAAGGTGGTTCTGTTCGTTCACTTCTTGATGGATGTTCTCAGAAAACTCGCAGAGCTTACTTTCCTGTTCCAGAGAGATGGTTTAAACTCTGATACTCTACAAAGATTAAACCTTGTTCTTGTGGTCATGCAGGTAAGAAAAATGTTGGGTGCTATAACACTTGTTTTTCATTCTTGTAAGGAAAACAAGCATTTATTAAATTCTTCATCATACTACTCCACTGTACTGTTCCACAGACACATCCTGATCCCAAACTGCAACAGGCCCTCTTTGAAATTGGACGTGGCAAAGCTGATGACAAGGTTTTCTATTACACCTATTTTTTTTTTTTTTTACCAATTTTTTTCCCCTTCCCAATGTAGTCGTAGCCAGTTAGCCCATCACATCCATTAAAACTCTCCCCATCACTTATTTTCAATATCCCTGACTCTAGGAGGGTGAAGACATTCACATGCTCCTCCGCTGTGTGTGATGCAGCCACCACCTCTTTTCAAACTACTACCACTGATACACCGTCACTGGGGAGCCAATGCGCTCGAAGGAAAGCGCAGGATTCCCAGCTCTGAATGGATGAAATCAGATGCCTGAGCAAGCGGAGATTGCAGTGTGAAAGTGATGGGGAGAGAGAGCGCCATCTACACGCCCAGAGAGAGCACTGCCAATTTTGCTCTCTTGGACCCTGACTGTTCGTGGCAAACAGCATTACCAGGATTCGCGATCCTCTGTTCATAGTGTCGGCGCCCTAGGCTGTTAAGTTGTTTTAATAATCTTGACCGAGGAGTCGTCGGGTCAAGATGTGTCCTTTTTTCCAACATCCATCTGGCCAGAGAACACAACTGAGCTGGCCATATTCGGCTTTGGTGAGCTTGACAAATTTCTGGACCTCTTTGGTACCTTCGTTTAGGCTTCAGGACGGTTTCAATCAAGAGATGCCACCAGAAGAGGTTGGCTTGAAATCACAGTGGTGCACAAGCACCTACAACCACACGTGCTCTGGTTGAGGGATATTAAAGGCTTTATTGGCAGACCAGATCAGTTTTGACACATCAAGATCTACGTGGAACTTGTTACCCTTTCAAATGAACAGCTCCTGTTGCACGTGTGACTTTTCAGCTCTGAAGCACATAAAATCTAACTGGAGAACAAGTTTGTCAAAAGAAATGCGTCTCCTATAGATCTCCATTCATGTCCCTGCTCCATCACTTTACAAGGCAGAGAAGGCAGGTGCTTTGTGTGGCAAAGTGGAAGTCGCACAAAAAGACCATGTTAAGTAACTTCAGGACTCATTTTCAAATACACCATTCTTGTGGATTATTTTAGTTTTTTGTGTAACTGCAGTGCTGAGGAAATAAATGTTGAGTATACTTACTGCTGTCTGTGTAATTGTGCTGCTCTTACCAGTACCGGTTCTTAATTGTCGCGGATCAGTTTTGGGCAAGCTACTTGGAAATAGTAACTTTCCTGTCGATATTCTTGTGATTTTTATAATGCAGCTAAGCTACAGCCAAGCTGCTTTCTTAACCCAGATCAGCAAAGGCTACAAGTGTTGCACAGTGTTGCGAGAAGCAATGAAAATAAAACAAATCGGACATCATTGGAAAACAATTGGCTATCATTTAGGGGTGCAGGAAAAAATTGCTTCGAGCTTGAATCGCGTTTCTCACATTCAACGATTCAGAATCGATTCTCGTTTTCAAAAAATTATTTTTTTGCGGATGCGGATGTGCCTTTTCAGCCACCGTAGTGGTAGGCAAAACAAGGAAGCAGCGTGGGCTATGTACAGGCATGCAAGCCAAGCCGCGGTCTTTGAAATAAAAAATTTGGAAACACTTTGAATTCTACCGTCAACCCGGCCCGGGTAAGAAAGGGCTTGACGTGGCTCATGCGCTTTGCAGAGATTGCAACGGTAAAGTATTTAGTTTTGATTTGAAAGAATCGGGGGGGGGGGGGGGTCGAATTGTAACCCCACCCCAATGTTAAGCTGGGGGGGGGGGGGGGCTAAGAAAGTTTAGTTTTGATTTATGAAATGGCAACGTTAGAGACGTT
>BRDA01010168.1:35207-61690 GCA_036984385.1 Crenuchus spilurus
AAGAATCGGGAAAAAAAACTATTTGTGACCCCAAGAATCGATTCTGGATCGATTTATTCAATTCCCAAAGATTCGCAGCCCTACATCACTTGTGGAAAAATTCCCAAGACGTCATGGTCTACTTTAAAAGTGACATCAGTGAAGGGCCATTCTTTAATGTTTGGTAGAGTGCTATATTTGGATTAACTTTAAATTATTGAATAAAGTGTTGAACTTGATAATGCGATCTATACAACTCGGTAAAAGTATGTTAGGCTTAAAAGTTAACTAGCGGTTGCAGTGTCTTTCAGTAGTATGGCATTTCACCTGTAGAACAAGTCAGCAACAAGTAAATGACTCCACACGTGAATTTTTTTTGGTGGAATTTTTGAAGGTAAGCATATTTTTCTCAACATATTATAATGTCAGGTTTTGATTAACAGTTACTGCTTTACAAAAAGTCTAATAAGGGTAAAACAGTTTTCGAAAAGCATGCGTTACTAAACGGTTGAATTGTGTATTTTAAAGGTAGCTATTGTAAGCTAATGTACATAGAATTTACTACTTGTTTTAAAATCTGACATTGTATGCTAGCAATTTACTAGACACAAATAACTAACAATACATGGTTTGTAACGGTTTGTAACTTTTTTTTTTTTGTTTTTTTTTTTGTTTTGCAAATGATAGATGGACACTAAAACATTTTATGGTGCAAGACCACGGACTTTTCTGGCCCTCGTACCAGAAAATCCTCAAGACTCTGAGGTTGATCTAAGTGATGATGATGATGATGATGACCAAATAGAGCATCCTGATTGTCTATCAACACAAGCAGAAGATTTTGATGAGGCCTCTTTTGAATCCATGGATGAAGAGGAGATGGCCTCAACAAGCTTGTCATCTGAACCACCACCTCATAAGATGAGAAAGGACAAAACCTCCCTAAAAACAGTTTCCTTGGAGGAGCCAGAGGACACCAGTGAGCCTGCTTCACCCCTCAGCTTAAATGACAGCAGGGAGAGAATCTGGGAACAAGAGGACATTGAGACATTCCAGGTTCCTGCTTTAAAATTTGAACTCCCTGATTCTGTAAATACACCCTTTCAGTACTTCAAAACACTCTTCACCGATAAGATGATTGAACATATTGCTCAACAGACCAATCTATACTCGGCCCAAGTGTTGGGGGAACCAATCAAGACAAGCCCACAAGAGATCGAAGATTTCTTGGCAATACTACTCTACATGGGTGTTTTCAACTTCCCGTCTATTGATGATTACTGGCACCATGAGTCACGTTTCAGTGTGGTAGCTGATATCATGCCAAAGAGAAGATTCAAGCTGTTACATCGTTTCATTCATTTTAATGATAATCAGCAGTGGAATAACAGTCAAGACCGATTTTTCAAAATCCGACCCCTTTTTGAGATGCTTCGTGAGCAGTGCCTCATCATCCCATTCACTTGCAAGTACAATATTGATGAGGTCATGGTGGTATATAAAGGCTCAAAGGCTGGCACACTCCGCCAATATAATGCCAACAAACCAGACAAGTGGGGCTTTAAGTTGTTCTGCCGGAGCAGTTCATCTGGAATCATCCATGACTTACTGCTCTATCAAGGGATGTCCACATTTTTCAACATGGCCCTAAATGAGCAGGAACAGGAGCTGCCTCTAGAGGCCAAACTGGTAACTGCATTGTGTAAAACCATAACGTTGCCACAGCTGTCGGTTGTCTTCTGTGATGACTACTTCACCAGTTTTGACTTGATCCAGAACCTACAGGCAAACTTGGGTGTCAAGTGCATCGGCACTGTCCGATCGGACCGCTTCAGTGGAATACCCTTGATTACAGACCAACAGCTAAGGAAGTATGGAAATGGAGCTTTCGATTACAGGTCTTCTGATGGGGTGATTGCTTTGAAATGGTTTTACAACAAATACGTCTACCTTATGAGCAATGCGTATGGCATCACACCTCTTTCAGCTGTCGAACGGCGGATCAGAATTGCCCACGCAAAAATTGCTGTCCCTTGCCCGTCACTTATTCATGCCTACAATCAGCAAATGGGAGGCATGGGTCTTTCTGACACACTATTGCACATGTACAAAACCCCTGCCAAGTCAAAGCGATGGTACTTTCCCCTGTTTGGATTCATCCTTGACCTGTGTGTCTCGAACTCCTGGCTGGTCTACAAGAGAGACTGTGACCTACTGAATACGAAACCAATGTCTCTCAAAAGGTTCCGCCTGGCAATCGCCCACACTTTGAAGCTAGTCAACAAGACTGCATCGAAGGCAGGCCGACCAGCATCCTTCTGTCCACCACGGATATTTCAGAATAAACGCTACATCCCACGACCCTCGCAAGAGGATGTGCGTTATGACAACTGTGGACACATGCCACTTCACAGTGACAAGCGGGGGCGGTGCAACTTCTGTCCCAAGGGTGTGTCGAGATGGAAGTGCGAGAAATGCAACATTTTCTTGTGTTTGAATGCAAACCAGCAATGTTTCGTATCATATCACAAGAAATGAACTCGGACAGATGCAAAAAAAAAAAAAAACTCACAGAAAATTAAATCTGTTTAAAAAATTACAAGCGTCAACAAAGTTAGCATGTTAATGCATTTTATTTTTTGTATTTGTGGTTTGTGTTCTGATTTTATCATGAAGTGCCATGTCAACCGTTTGGTACAGATCTATATATATATATTAAAAGAAACTGCAGGGTTTTTAAAAAAAAAAAAAAAAAAAAAAAAAAAAAACTGCCCCAAATAAAAAGCAATTTTTTAAAAAAATCCATTTTTTTTCATGGTGAGTTTTTTTCTACATTACAAGCTACTGAGTAGGGTCCATAATAATGTTTCAAAGTAAATTAAGAAATGTAGAGATGTACTGATTGAATTTTAGCTCTGATTTTGGAAATTTTAAACTTTCAAATAATGTAATGTAAAATTTGGCCCCATACTGAAGTAATGCTGATCATTCCAACTGATGTTGTGTCCTGCTTTTACTGACTGCTGATGAAGCATACATTTTACAATGTTATTTACGTTAAAATAGCTTTTTAGTTATAGGACTGGACAATTCTTTTTATGTGCATGTACATACACTCACTGGCTGTTTCATTAGGTAAACATCCTTTGACCATTTTATTAGCTCCACTGACCATACAGCTGCACTTTGTAGTTCTACAATTAGACTGTAGTCAATCTGTTTCTCTGTATACGTTGTTGGTCTCCTTTCACTCAGTTTTCACCCCTAATGGTCAGGACCACAACAGAGCAAGTATTATTTGGGTAGTGGTTCATTTTCAGCACTGCAGTCACACTGACATAGTTGTGTCGTGCTTCTATGACTGCATCATGAGCCGCAGAACTGATGGAGGTTTTAAACACTGTTGGCTCACTGTACACTATATATGGCTCATCTGTTGCTGCACAGTTTGTTGGTCCTTTATTGGTGGTCACAGGATGCTGTTGGCTGGATACTTTTGGTTGGTGCACTATTTTCACATCAGAAGTGACAGTGAAGTGTTTAAAAACATTAACAGCTCTGCTGTGTCTGATCCACTCAACACACACTTATACACCACCACCAATTCATAGTGTTGAAAATGATCTACCACCCAAATAATCTGAACTTGAAGAACAGGGTGAAAGGATTCTAACAATGTAAACAGAGAAATGGATGGATTACAGTCTAAATGTAGAACTACAAAATGCACCTGTATAGAGAGTGGAGCGGATAAAATGGGCTGTGTGTGTGTGTGAGAGAGAGAAATGGGCAGTGTGTGTGTGTATAAGGTATGTGTTCATAGTAACCTGTTTGTATGTATTCCATATTTAATCGGAAAGGTGATGCAAAACCTATTATACTTGTAGCTAATCTCCAACATTAGTAATAATTAAATATTTTATGACCTGACGCAATATATTTTAGCTGTACAATAAAAGTAACTGAAGTAATTGTAAGTAAAAGTAATTTAGTATTTGGAACTTTGGTAATATGGACGACTGATAAATTTCATGTTCTGTGAATATTTAGTCTGTAGCCCTGCTTTGACATCATGTTTTGTTGAGTACTGAGAGTTTGGGCCGTAATTAAGATGCTACGTTATGTTACGGGGTACTTTTGCTGATCATATGTCAGGTTTTTTTTTAAATATCTTAACTCTCTCTGAAGCACCTGATGCTGAAAAATCTCTGGGGATACATTTTTTAAAAGCGTATTTACTTACATCTTAATAGCCCTATTGGTATTGGGTTAGTTTATGAGGAGTATGTCTGATGTTGCCTCACCGATTAAAGGTATGCATTAAAATACCTACTGGAGTGAGTTTCTGGGGGGTTGTATTTTTTTTTTTAATTAACTTAGACTTCACATGATCATAACACACTATTTATTCACACATTTGTTTTTTCTTAACTTTTTGGTGAGCCTTTTTTCTCCATATAATGCCCTCCCAAGTAAAGTGTGGAGACAAAGTCTCTCCAGAGCAAGTAGGTTATTGAGTGCCTGAAGGTTTTTGGTGGATCTGTACACTAAGAGACTTGAGTACTGCTTGTTGGAGCAGTCAAAATATTTTTTCCCACAAAAAATGACATCTAAAAAATCACACACTTGTGACACAGGACTAAAAATTTTTTTCTGAGTCATTTGTTCAACAGGCATATTCTCTTCATGCCTCGATTTTGAAGGTTTTATGTAAACCACGTTGTCTGAATGTTTAATTTCTGCTCTGATTGCAAATTCTTTTTGTTTAAGCTTGCGAGTGATGCTTTGCCTTTTGGGAGCACAGAGGAAGGAAACGACTTGCCAGAACTGTTTCCACCCACCAGACTGCCTCTGTCGCCAGTGTGGGACTATTTTGGCTATCCCAAAAACACAGATGGAGTAATTGAGGAAAACGAGCACCCCAAATGTAAAGCATGCAGACGTTCCATCATTTCCAGACAAGGAATTTTATCAAACATGTTGAGACATCTTAAATTCCACCACAATTCTTTATTTTCTGAGTTGAAGTTAAAAACAGGAGCTCCCAGACAGTACAAGGAAAGGGTCCGTCCTCCACCCATTCAGGCAAGTCCAGAAGAACTTCATCCGCCCAAAATTGCCCTAAAGTCCGCGGTCTGGAAATATTTTGGGTACCTCAAAAATTCAGAGGGGATTGTTGTGCCTGACGGTTTCCCAGTCTGTAAGCTGTGTCTGCGGAAAGTTAGCACCCAACGAGGAAGTACGACAAATATGATGGTTCACCTGCAAAATTATCATCAAACGGAGTTTGCAGAAATGAAGGTAAATCTGTATTTGACTTTTTGCTAGTTGATATGTTGATTTTTGGCTGTGCATAGTTGAGGTGATGGTGATGCATTGTAAGATTATTAAAATTAGATTTGTATCATAGAGATGGAAATATCACGTGCATTCTCTTCATTGTGCCATCTAAAGTTTGAGGAAATGAACACTTAATACCAGATGAATACATTTTATTTTCTGTGCTACAAGTGTGGTGGACTCAGCACAACAAACACAAAGCAGGCACAGTTTTGGGTGCATCAGGTCTCCGTCTACGTTCACCACAGATCACTATTTAAGCAGAATTATTTCTGTAACTTGAGCTGACTCAGCATTAAATCACGTGCCCTATAGCACCGACCACTTCTGTTTGTCCATAAACACAAATAGAAAGATCTGTTTAATCTTTAAATAAGAATATTTTCTGATGAATTCACCAAGTTTCTCCTCATATCCATGTATCTTTATATAATGTATGTTAAACGCAGCCTCATAGAACAGTCCAGGCTATATAACTGAGTTTCTGTTCGGGGTGTGAGACACTCTACGCCTCTGATGTTGGCAACATGGTCCGAGACACCCCTAGTAATGCAAATGGCAACTTCCATATTCTGTAAAAAGTTGCATTTTCAGAGCTGAACAAAGTGATTGGACAGGACCAACTTGAAATCCATTGACCGTATTCAGGTCATCACTGCTCATACAGTCCAGAGATAATTCTCTTGTGTTTCTCCAGCTCTCCGGCGAAGACAATGAACCCAGCGACGACAATGAAGTTCCAGGGCAAGCTGAAAATGCGGGCGAGAACACCAAACTTTTCCCGCCTCGAGATCTCCTTGAGCCTGTGTGGGAACATTTTGGCTACCCGAAAGACACGGATGACAATCTCCAAGTGGATGGACACCCTATTTGTAAATTGTGTGGTAGCAAAGTGTCTTGTGAAGGAGAAAATACTCAGTTTTTATACAGGCATCTTTGGAAGAAGCATAAATCTGTGTACTATGAAGTCAAGGTAAATTTTCAGACATCCATCGGTGATCACTGTAGATATTGAGCAGACTGCTGCACTTATGGTTGTTCATTTGATCTGTCACAGGTGGCCACCAATACATTAAGAGAAGAGGAAGGACATTCACCCCCAGTTCTGTACCCACCAACGCAAAGGGTGAAGTCTGTGGTCTGGGAGTATTTTGGTTACTTAAAGGATGCAAATGGTACCGTTGTGTGCGACGGATTCCCCATCTGCAAAATTTGCCAGCTAAATGTGGCCGCCAAAGGAGGAAATACAACCAACCTGTTCAAACATCTACAGGATCATCACAAAGCAGTTTATGATGAAATCAGGGTAAATTCCTAAATTGTGTTTTCTATTCAACACATCCTTAGTTAATTTTCCTAACACCTCTGCTTTTCTTTCTAGCCGGGTTTTGCAGATGAAGTAGTTGCAAGTGTGGGCACATCAACATCCTCAGAACTCATCCATGCGCCAAGTGTGCAAAACAAATTATGGGAATATTTTGAGTGTCCTAAAACTGAAGACGGGACAACAATAGAGGATCGTCCTCCGATTTGTAAAATTTGTGACCAGTCGCTGGAGTCCAGTGGTGAGACGACAGTAGACATGATGAAACATCTTCAAGAAAATCATGAACCTGCCTACACTGAAGTTCAGGTAACAAGGATGTTCTTATACTGTCTTCTCCATTTGTTGAATTTTTGTTGTTTTCAGTATTTACGTCTAGTGAGTAGTGAAAGACCGATTAATCAGCCGGCACTTATGAGGCCGCTAAACAAAAATGTCACATTTACAGGCACATCTGCAGACAGCCAGGCTAATCAGTGTAGCTACTCTTGAGCAATGATATAGCTCCCCCTAGTGGCAATGTCAGCATTGTGACAAGATGACATTACTGATAAATATATTCTTTTATTTCAAGTTTCCAAACAATTTCTTGTTTTTGTATTTTATATTTATATCTTAACAAACACAATGAACCTCAAACATTGGCCACCCTGAGCTCTAAATGTTGATATTGGCCAGTGAACAACCCTTATTGGTCAGTGACAGTGGGAACATTTTGTTGCTTTTATCTTTTCAGTTGTGGGTGTTTAGAATAACTGACCTTACCTGGCTTTGTTTTGTCAGGCGTCAGCCGTATCTTCAAGCACTGGAGATGGATCTGATGCTGCAGACCTTCACCCACCGACACAAAATCTGTTATCTCGAGTTTGGGAATATTTTGGGTTCCTGAAAGACACAGCAGGATCTGTTGTTTATGATGGCTTCCCTATTTGCAGAATGTGTCAACAAAGAGTGGAGGCCAAAGGCGGAGATACAACCAATATGTTTCTGCATTTGAAGGCTCACCATTTGCAGATTTACAAAGAGATCAAGGTAACTTCAGTCTAAAGGCCAATTTATGCATCTGTGTTGAATCTACATGTACACTACTCGTAGCTGCGTACCCTACATGCTTGTATCCAGAAATGTAACCGTCACGTTGACGCAGACCACATCAGCTCTGATTGTTCTGCCACATTGTATCCCCTCCTCTGCATTTTTGCCTTCGCCGCCATTTTTAATAGTCATTACAAGCTGAGAAACTGGCCCTTGTACAACAATAGATTAAGTTGGAGAGACTCATTGATGGAGTACGAAAATATGAACACATCTATGATTCCTTGTCGTAGTACTTTGAGGAATTCAACACAGCACACCAATGAGCATAGAAACCCTATCGCCCCCTAGTGTATATTCGGTGTAATTGCAGCGGGTCGCAGAACTATAAATGTATACTACAGCGTAGGCGATGTGCGCAGGCCACACCGTAGGCAATACGTTGACTCGATACAGAAGTATATTTTGGCCTTAAGTTCACTTTCATTATGGTGCCATTAAATGAATGCTTACATTATTCACAATTTCACACTTACCTGGTCTGGACTACAAACGCGTCCATCTAGCGTTTGTGGAAAACTACATTTAAAGCAGTGGCGGTGATTCACACATTTCTCTGTTTGTTCTCTAGCCTGCAGCTGAGAAAAAGGTCTACAGGGCCTCTGAACTTTCTCCACCAAATGGTGAAATGGACTCAAGATTATGGGATCATTTTGGGTATCCCAAAAACGCACAGGGTATTGTTGAAGATGACGGAGCTCCTGTCTGTAAAATATGCCTTCAGAAACTTACCACAACTTCCAAAGGTGGGACCTCGTCTAACATGCTGAGACACCTTCGGAAAAAACATGAAACCGTCTACATTGAAGTCCAGGTACGTATATTTGGATCTGTCAGTATTGTTGTCATCATGCTCAAAATTTAGTAATGTACAGACGTATACAAAATTTTGAATGTAATAAATAATAAAAATGATAGTTTTCATAATTTCTTTCAAAAAAGGTAAACTCATATTTTTTTTATATCCATTACACAGTGATGGTGTCATTAGTTTTGTATTTTAAGCCTTTTTTGTTGATCAGTTTGGCTTATCGCTCATGAAAATTAGAAATCCAGGATCTCAGATTACTAGAATATTTAATTTTGGAGTTTGAGAACATTTATATTCACAGTATAAATACTGTGTACCTCTCAGGATACAACTTCCACTGTCCTAATATCAACACTGCTGAACCAGAGACATCACAAGTGTCTTACCTGGGCCCAGGTGACAGAACTGGGCTGTTTCTAAATGCTCTAAAGTTCTCTCTTCAGATATAATTTGCCTTTCATTTGTAAGTCAAGCTCATAGAGTATGGACGAAGAGTGGAGAGGTACACAATCCAAGCTGTCTGAAGTCCAGTGTGCAGTTTCTGCAGTCTGCACCTGAGCTATAAGCCACTAAAATCATCATAAGGCTTGAGATGTCACTTTATGTTTAATGGATGTAAAATGACCGTTTAGTTAGACCTTTAATTAAATTCTGAGCAAAAATGTTCACGTGATTCTTGAATTTTTGATGTGTTGTATTGGTTGAAACCTTGGAGTCGCCCTTTGCTGTAGTAGATGTCGGTGACGATTCTTTTTCTTTTGGCCGTTTAGGAGGCGATCACTGCATTACGATCAGATGCGGGAGACGTGTCCGCAGAGCTTCATCCACCAACACAAAACGTTACATCTCCAGTCTGGGAATATTTTGGGTATCTAAAAGACGCAGAAGGATTAGTCGTGTCTGATGGCTTCCCCATCTGCAAACTGTGCCAAAAGAAAGTTGCTTCCAAAGGAGGGAATACGACCAACATGTTCAAGCATCTCAAGGATTATCATCGGAGCATCTACGATGAGATTAGAGTACGTAGACCTGTACATCATATCAGGGATGTCCCGAGTAGTTTTACCATGATACCAGAATTTAGATTTTGATGCCAATACCAAGTGTAGTGTCACAAAATTCAACAAAATCCAGTTAAAATAGTTCAGAATGATTTGTATTAGAAAGTATTGAAGTTTAGGGTTATTAAATAATAAATAGGGTTATAAATAAAGGTTATTTAAATATTAATTTGAGGACTGAAAGATTTTGATAATTTATATACAGAATGTAAGTTGTCACTTTTCTCATTTCTCATAAAACTGGAACAGAAATCGGGCAAAACAGAGTAAATTAGCCAACTGCTGACCTGAAATTTGCCAAATCTTGCATCCCTGACCTCTAATATTTTGTTTAACTTGTACTTTAATGGAAAACGTTTTTTTTTTTTTTTTAATAACCATGAACATATTTCTCCCAGTCTGCAGTTACAAACGAGACACTTGATGAAGCTTGCACTACTGCTGATCTCCATCCACCAAGTGGTCAGTATGACCCAACATTGTGGGAGCATTTTGGGTACCGGAAAGACACGGAGGAAGTGCTCCAAGAGGACGGCGCGCCATACTGTAAACATTGCCTTAGGAAACTAGTTTCCAAAGGTGAGACTACAAGAAATATGAGGCAACATCTCAAGGAGAACCATAGTACTGTCTACACTGAACCAGAGGTAAGACCGGATTGGGAAAGTTTAAAAAAAAAAAACAAAAAAAAAAAACGTACATTCACTTAACAATCCGATAAGTGCAGATCTGTCATCTGTTCATGCACCTGTTAGATAATTTAAAACTTCAGGTCCACATAAATGAGATTTCTGCTTTACAACCAGTCAGTAAGCTAACAAAGGAGCATGTGATGTAAATTTAAACTTTAAAAAATAACTTTACAACAAGAGCAGAAGGAAGTTTAAATTTACGTCACATGCACATGGCAAATGGTTTTGAGTAGCTGGAGCAGCTCATTTTACAGCTTTGTATTGCTGCAAAGACAGTTTTGCTTGTTTTGAAAGGGTGTTTACTAATTTTTGCATTTATTTTGAAACGCCCATTTTGCTTCTTTAAACGTCTGTCTGGATTTTCTGCCATCTAGAAGCTGAAGAGTATTCAGATTCTTCATTTGCTCAACCACGTAGGGCTTCAGCATCACTTCAGAAGTGTGTCGTTTCCATTTCGCGGGTGCTGCTTTAAACTCTTCTTGATGTTACTGGGACAGTGCTCTGTTTTTCATACATGCTCAGACTGAACAGTGAGACAAGGCAGAGTAAGGTCTGCTCAGAGGTCACATTACTGAGCTAAAACCAGCTCTTTCTAGGTTCTTAAGCCAATCTAAGAAATTGGAGTGTGCTGATTACATGACCACATGAATAATCATAACAGAAATGTGATTGATTGGATTATTATGGAAACATTCATAAACTCATTGATGTTTTTGTTTCGGAGCAGTTTCCCATGTGCATGTTAAGGATTGTCCAGGTGTTAACGCCGTCTTAAATATTTTTTAGGAGGTGGTCAGCTCGTTTACCTGGGAGGACATGGATTCCTCAAACCTTTGTCCTCCAACGCACAAAGTGAAATCAGCAGTGTGGAAGTTCTTTGGGTACCCGAGAGATGCAGAGGGCTCTGTCGTGTGTAACGGCTTCCCCATCTGCAAGCTGTGCCAGAAGAAAGTGTCTGCGAAAGGGGGCAACACGACCAACATGTTCTCCCATCTCCGAGACTACCACAGGCCCACATATGATGAAATCAAGGTCGGTCTTTTTAATTCTTCTTTTGCCACATTATTTTTAATCTTGATGTTAATGAAATGGGCCCTTCTGTGCTTTGTATAATGTTGATGTGATCCACCCTAAACACCTCCGGACCTCCTATGTGTATGTGTTTGTTCATAATTTAAGATTTTGTTGGTTTTTCAAATACTCCGACACTGAATTACATCCACATAGTGCTGATTCACTGGGCAGAAAAGCCAACCTGATGGCTTTCTCATGGCTGACACATTAATATGTTCATTTAAATTTACAGTATTTGGCAGACGCTCTTATCCAGAGTGACGTACAAGTGTTTTGTTTACATTAAGAGAATTCTCAGCTAGTACAGACAGGTTAGAGTCTAAAATACTCTTCAGTTCAGACACTGTTAGAACTAAACCATCACTAATACCTAGAAAGAAGGAAAGATACACAATATAAGAGCTTTACAAAGCATTACAATAAGAGTTTAAACTAGTGCTGCTTAAGTGCTCCACAAAGATGGGTTCAGTGTGCCGATGACACTTAAGAACTATTCAGATGTGATGGGCTACAGCTGACTTGATGTTTCTTCTGGTGCTGTGATAAACTCCTCATTGCAGAGAATTTTATTGAGGGTATTTGAAGTTACTATATTTTGATTGGCCAAGGCAGCAATATTGCATCTCCAAAAAGAAAAAAAGAAAATGGTGAAAATGTAAACTTAATTCAAAGGTAAACCTTATTTCTTTATATTCATTACACAAAGTGAAATATATAAAGAATATAGTATATAATGAAATACAGAATCAGAAGTGTGTGTGTGCGCACAAATGAATGTTTTTCACCATATTCTAATTTTTGGAGATGCATAATTATTTTTAGTAATCCATACGAAAACGAATCTTCAGAAACAGCTTCTGAATCTGATGTGTTTGAGGTATTTGCATACACCTGCCTATTCATTCAGAATAAGCCCCACCCCTTTCAACTACAAAGGTGAAAGAGGTGCAATAGGATCATAAATTGACGACAAGGTTAATGTAAACATCAATTATGGCTGCTTGTAAGACTCAAAGTAAGAAATGTGCCCTTTAAACATGGCATCAACACTAACTTGTATCTGTTATTTTTAGTGTTTGACTATCAGGTTAATGATGAGTCTTCTCTTCTTGCAGGCTGTAGTCATTCCTGTAAGAGTTGAAAGTGAACTTGAGCCATTAGAGCTTCACCTGCCAACAGCAGATGCAATGTCTCCAGTCTGGAAATATTTTGGATACCCCAAAAATTCAGATGGATCCATAGTATGTGATGGCTTCCCTGTCTGTAGAGTCTGTCAGAAGAAAGTGTTGGCCAAAGGAGACAACACAACAAACATGCTCATACATCTAAGAGCCTATCATTTGGATATTTACAAAGAAGTCAAGGTGAGGTTCATCTCGTTTCTGTTTGTGTTCATTTTTAAACTGACTATGTATTAAAGTTTTGAATGTTGTGTTGATTTTAGTCCGCAGTAGCAAAGAAAGTCGTCTACAGACCCTTCGAACTCTTTCCACCAAACAGTCAGAACGACATAAAGCTATGGGATCATTTTGGATACCCCAAAAATTCAGATGGTGTCATTCAAGATGACGGAGCTCCTATCTGTAAGATCTGCCTTCGAAAGCTGATGAAAGCTGCTGGGGACGGGACCCCAACAACCAACATGCTGAGACATCTGCGGAAAAAACACCCATCAGTGTTTGATGAAGTTCAGGTGAAGGATGTTATATAATGAAATTTCAGTAGCTTGAGGTTGCATTAAGATGCGAGTTAAGTATTTATACAGTGGTACCTTGAGATACGAGTTTAATTAATTATGTAATGGAGCTCGTATATCAAACAAATTTCTCCCATTTAAAATAACTGGAATAGCCGAGTGGCTCAGCAGGCAAACACACCATCACTATGACCCGAGGATCGCGAGTTTGAATCCTGGTCATGCTGTTTGCCATCAACAGCCGGGGCCCAAAAAAGCAAAAATTTTTGCAGTGCTCTCTCTGGGCTGGTAGATGGCACTCTCACTCTCTCCATCACTCTCACATTGCAATGTCCGCTGGCTCAGGCATCTACTGATTGGTCCAATCGGAGCTGGGGACCCTGTGTGCCTTCCTCTGAGCGCGTTAGGCTCTCCAGTGATGGTGTATCAGCGGTGGTTCAAAAAGAGGCGGTGGCTGCATCACACGCAACGGAGGAGGCTTGTTTTTGCCTGCACCCTCCTAGAGTCAGGGACATTGCAAAGTGATGGTGAGAGGCCTAACGGAGGGGATGGGCTAATTGGCAACCACTACATTGGGAAGAGGATAAAATTGGTAAAAAAAAAAAATAACTGAAATAGATTTAATCTGTTCCAGCCCTGTGAAACATCCGCAAACCATCCTAAATTATGGACAAAAATACATGTTTTGAATTAAGAAACACGCATATATATACTTTATCAAAGCATAACAAAATATTTCAGTTTCAGATTTCAATAAATATTAGTGTAAAATAATGTTTGGGGAATTCTCGCTGTAGCATTTTAAATTCGCGGGGAATTTGATGCGTGTGGTACTGTGTATTACAGATGCGTAGTGCGCTGTACAGTAAAATCTCTCTTCTCTCATTTCACTTCAGCATCTGACTGCTGCTCAGAAATTCAGTAATTTCTGCACGAAAATATAACCGAATTTAACATAATTACTGTATGTTATTAAAATGATCTAAATTTAAGAGTTTAAAACATTTTTACTATCGATTTTTTTTCAAAAAGGATGCAAGAAGGAGTACAGCGCATGAGACTGGACTTGATTCTGAGGGTAACACGTGAGAGAGAATGAGATGCAGGTGTTGTGCTGCACAAACTGGACCTTTGTGCCAACTAGCAGCAGACACTCGTATCTTGAAATTTCGCTCTGATCTCGAACAAAAATACAGACGGAGTCGCAGCTCATGTCTTAAAATATTTGTATGTTGGTCTGCTTGTATCCCAAGGTACCACTGTTTTTTTTAAAAAACCTCCAAATATTATTGTAAGAAAATATTTTGTATTGCGATATTAACCGTCAGTGAGCATCTTTACCTAAGACTGAAAGTCTACACTCGGTCATATGGAATTATTAGACCAGTGATCATCACAGTGATTAGTGTGATTAGTGTTATAGCTCATACACTGATGTTTCTCTCTTTAGGAGGCGATCACGGCGTTGAGAACAGAGTGGGGTATTGAGCCCCCAGAGCTTCATCCACCAACACAAAATGTTACATCTCCAGTTTGGGAATATTTTGGATACTTGAAAGACGCCCATGGCTCTGTAGTTTGTGACGACTACCCCATCTGCAAACTGTGCCAACAGAAAGTGGCTTCAAAAGGCAGGTGCACAACAAATATGTTCAAACATCTAAAGGATTACCACAGAACGACTTACGATGAGATCAGAGTGAGTATTCGCACCAGGCATGAAACTTTTCCTTTTTCTCTTTCTGGAAGTGTTTTCACAAAAAAACAATCTCCTTTTTTAGTCTGCAGTTACAACCGAGACCTTTGAGGATGTTTCTGATCTTCATCCACCAAGTGGTCCGTTTAACCCAAAATTATGGGAGAACTTTGGATATCGGAAAACTTTAGATGGCATGCTCGAAGAAGATGGAGCCCCGGTCTGTAAACTCTGCTTCCGAAAATTGATCTCAAAGGGCGAAACCACAGCAAACATGATGCAGCACCTTAAGGAGAACCACGGTGCTGTCTACACAGAAGTACAGGTCAGCCCTTTGCTTCATGTTTCAGTTTTATGTTTATATGATCTGCAGGATATTAATGTTGCCGAGTCATTTTGTCCTGCTTGTCATTTTTCACACTCGTACACATTTGGAGAAACAATTTGTAAACATTTTTTAAAACACTGTGGATGCTCAAATGAAAATATTGATACTTTAATACACAGGATTGATTTTAATGATTTTAATTTACATTTATTTGTATTATTTTTATTATTTATTATTATTATTATTATTATTATTATTATTATTTTATTTATTTATTATTTTTATTATTATTTTATTTATTTATTTACACTCATTTACAATCACAATTCCTGTCATATGTCCAAATATTTGTGGACACCCCTTCTAATGAATGCATTCATCTACTTAGACCCACTGCTGACAGACGTACAATTTCACACACAGCAGTAGGTCTCTCTAGAGCAGATAAACATGAACCTGTTGCCACCAGACCTCAGCTAGCGGAGTATAAAGCCCTTCAGCACTGAGCTGTGGAGCAGCTGTTCTATGAAAGATAAAAATAGGAATTTTTAATTATTTCAATATCTCACAATTAAATTTTCCTACGTTTCGAATAATACTCAGCCGTTTATATTTTAAGTATCTCCAATACTATATCTGCGTAAAATAAACACATTATTTATTAAAATCATCAGCAAAAATGTCAAGATTGAGAGGCCCAGTACTGAAATCTAAGTGTGGATGAAGATACGCAACAATAATCCATCACCAGCCATCAGTAAAATTGTTTTTGCTGGTTGCACAACTGCAGAATTTGATTCATTTGCTTTTCTAAACAGTGTAACTGACCACACGTTTTTTCTCTTTTAGAGGGAAGTTAACCCCTTCACAATTGGGGGTGCAACTGAGCTCCCAGACCTCTACCCACCAGAGCACAGGGTGAGATCAGCAGTGTGGAAATATTTTGGTTATCTGAGAGACACGGAGGGTCCAGCAGAGTGCGCCGGCTACCCCATCTGCAAAGTCTGCCTTTCAAAAGTGTCCAACAAAGGAAAAGTCACTGCAAATATGACCGCACATCTCAAGGATCAACACAGGAGCCTCTACGATGAGCTCAAGGTGCGATACGTTGAACTGTTGAATGAATTTGAAGATTATGACAAATAACGTCCACCATTAACCTCCTTTTCTGTATTTGTGTAGATTCCAGAAAAAAAGGAAAAAGTGGTCAGTGCTGAAGAGCTTCCTGAACTTTTCCCACCAAACAAGCAACCCCTTCCTCCAATATGGCAGTATTTTGGACTCCCTAAAAATGATGATGGGCTTGTTGAAGAGGACGGATGTCCAGTATGCAAAGTATGTGGAAGAAAAGTATCAAGCCAAGATACGAGGAGAATGATCAGGCACCTGCAGTTCTGCCACTTCTCCGTCTACGAAGAATTCAAGGTGAGAAGTGATGACTAGATTTTTGAATTGCACATGAGTACAGGGTTCTGCTGCTGTATGGAGAAATAGGGAGCTTGATTTTAGTCATTTTTCGGCGTGAAGTATGCAAGAGAGAAAAGAGTATTTGTGTAAAATATAAAATTCAGATTTTTTTTTTTTTTTTAGAAATTGATTGTGAGCTGCCTCTACAGTCTCCAAAACACTGCTCCAAGGGCAGCTTGGAAAGTAATACTGAAATGCAGTCGTATCTTTGGTTTGTATGTTAGAATATGCCCCAAAAAGCTAATTGCCCCCATGCAACACCACATTGATGCAATAATTGAAATCCATTGCATCTGTATGCTAATTCCTGAACCTGCTAATGTTAGGAACCACATGATCTGATTTCAGAACGATATGCAGTAGATCAGAAAAGAAAATCTGGGTTTTTGATAAACTTTGTAGGACCCTGCTAATAAAAACAGACCCTTTTTAAAACCTTTACTTTTTGTTTTTCTTTCCAGACGGCAAATAGAAGATCAAAGCTGGGACTACAAGGAGGAAATGAACCTACAGAACTTTGTCCTCCTTCAAAGCAAGTTAGATCGTTTGTTTGGGAATATTTCGGATACCCAAAAAATCCTGACGGAACGGTTAACGTGGATGGTCGCCCGGTCTGCAAAACGTGTTTCCGGAAGGTTTCCAGCCAGGGAGGAAACACCACAAATATGCTGAAACACTTGGAGGACAAGCATGGATTTAGCCAGTAGAAAAACGATCTACGAGGACAATTTGTATGAAATGTATTCCGAGGACGCATGCGTGTAAAAACAAAAACAAAAAAAAGAAGAAAAACTGTTAAACTCATGTTTTTTATTTGTTTCTGCTTTGAGATGATTCGTGTCACTGCTTGTTTCTATAGTGTAAAGGATGTGACTGGCGTCAAGAAGAGAGAACTTGCTGCTATCAGATGGATACACATTTTTGTTTTGTTCAGAAAAAGGATCGACTGAGTCAGCGTTCAGATTTGCTGTGTAATCAAGCATTTGCTCTAGTGCTGGACTTTTAATCACCTTTAAACGGCCTCGTGTACATTACATATGGCGGCAAGATTTTTAAAATGGGCTTTTTAACCAATTTTACTTTTAAGACCATGAGTTATTGTTTGGGGCCGGGAGAGTTCAGCGGATTCGGAAAATACTTGGTATCGAGAAGCCATTTTAAAACACAATTATGCTTGCAGTTGATTTGACATTAAGAGAACATTTTTTTTTTTTTTAAAGTTAAGCAGAAATATGTTTTTAGTAGAACCTTCTACATTTTAGGGCTCAAGTAATTGAGAGGGATGCTATCATGGTCTTTATACACATTCCTGAAATCATTCAGCAACAGATTCGATAGTCCTCTATTAGATAAGATATTTTAAGTCTCCGACAGGTTGTGGCATGGAATTTTGGGATGGACACTTGGGATTTCCATGTTTTAATGCTTTGGGGCCTTCAAGAACTCATTTTTGTAGCACTCGAGCTGCAATCTCCAGTTTGGAAATGAGGAGAACAGTGTACCCTGGGAACATTATATTTGGAAAATAAATCATTTAAAGGGGAATAACATACTGATCATCTTGATTGACTGCTGTAAAAAAAAAAAAAAAAAAAAAAAAATACAAGGTACCATGACATCCTTAAATGACATCAACCATCAAACAAGCAGTAGTTTATATAGTAAGTCATCTGTCCTAAGACATAAGTTCTAATGAAATTCTGTCTGAATTTGCAGGACAGTAATGAAAGGTCTGATTTACTGCCGGTCCAGCCTGGGCTGGCCGAAGGGACTGTACCCTACACCACACCCGACCTAGGCAGCACCATCAGCCCTCTCGCTGGACTGCAGCCTCCTCCCTTTCCTTCTGGCCCTGGCCTGGTCAGTACAGCCTTTGTACTAGAGCATCTCCTAAAAATCAGAATAGAGCAAAAGTATTTTAATTCAATTCAAAAACTGTCATATAGAGCTGGGCGATACGGCCAAAAATGTTATCACGATACATTTCTGTATTGATCAGTCTCGATAATTATCACGATATAAAATTTTGACACTCATAGTTTTAAACATCTTTCTACAAACATCAGACTAAATACATTAAATGTTACTATTTAAAAAATTTAATTGTTTATAGCCAGAACATAATTTTGTAGCGTCCAGCTGGACACGTTGAAAGGATGGACGAGAAAGACGTTTAGTCGTTGCTATAATGTTGAAACTTACAATGATTTGCTGTCGGCCGCAGCCACTCCAAAATAACAGGCTAGAGAGCCAAGCTAACAGGCTAATGCTAGCACTCTGGCTGACACACACACACACACAGCGAGCCCCCTCACTGTGTTTTTTAATGTGGCCTTTGCATAAATTTGACACTTTAATATTAAGCAATAATAAAATTTACCTAAATACTGAAAAAATGGCAATTCTATATCACAAAAGAAGTCTTTTGATGGTAAAAAGTAGTGTTGATGCTTTTTATCATTTCCCTTTGCATTTACATCTGTGCCCACTAGGGGGCCAACCAACAGTGTTGAATGCCTGTCAGCTGTGCCCAGCCCTGGTCCTGGAGATCTACCAACTTAGGCAGTTAAGCTCCAGCACACCCGAGTCTGAAGTTCTTCTCATTACCTGGATTCGGTGTGTTAGTTTAAGGTTGGAGCTAAGGTCTGGACCTGGGCTGGACACAAGTTTTATTAGCCTTCACGGTATTAGTTGTTAATGTTCAGAGGGCACTTCACATGCGTGTGGTTCAGCTTTATTCACTTGCTCTTCAGCAGGAAAAAGCCCAAAGCATTGAAAGACCGGAGAATGTACTGCTTGAGATCGTTAACCACTGCAGGGTGAGTGTGTCCTCTTTCTTTAATTAGTGTTTCAACAGATGATGCTTTAATGTATTTATAAAGGATGTTAAATGTGGTATTGGGGGCTGATGGTAAACTACATTGCATTACTTGTCAATAGGGCTGCACCTAACGATTATTATTATTTTTATTTATTTATTTATTTCTTTTTGATTAATCTAACGATTATTTTTTCGATTAGTCGATTAATCTATTTGTTGCCTTGTTGTCTGCACTTAATAATTTACCCAAAATGATGAAAAAAGAGAAATCCTCTTAAAATTTCTATTTTTTCTTTAATCTTCACATAACCTGCAAAACAAAATCCTGTTAAAATGTAGCTTCTCTGTACAGTCAAACATAAAATATCTCATGAAATTAAAGCAAGATTTTTAACAATGCAAAAAATGTTCAACCTGAACAACAAACAGAAGTAACCAACACACACCCCAGCACCTACACACTCTCTTCCCCTCTAGTGTATGGGTCTACATGTCTCCTGTGTTGGGGTGACTGTAAGAACATTTAGGCATTACAGTGTTACAGTATTAGAGTTAAATTAACACTGGGAGTGTTACTGCTTTAAGGTTAGACAAGCTATGGGAGTGTTACACCCTCAGTCTTAATTTAACTCTAATAGTGTTGATTTAACACTGGCAGATTTACTGTGTAAGCACACTTGATGTGTTTATAACTCAGCTCTGGGTCAGAGAACATTAAAATAGTGTACAGTATCATTATTTCTTCTGAAAAGATGCAAATCACTGAATTTAGACCAATAATACGAGATGATGTTGGGAGCTGTAGCAGAATCTCTGTTGTGTATTTTGTTTTAACAACGTTCTAATAATATGGCTTTATTAGGACTTCCGTTTGTTAAATATAACACAACTAGTGCTTTATGAGATGTTCTGTTTTCTGTGAACGTAATGACAAAAATAGTTATTTAAATACAGAAACAACAGAAACGGCGAGTACGATGTGCTCTGCACTGCTGTGATGCTCATGCACGTGAAGGGGAGTCAGATTCTGGCGGTGCTATTTTTTGAGCGGGTTCAATTTCAGACGATGGAGATTTGTGTTTTAGTCAGCGCTCCGTGTTTACGTGCCACAAGTTCTTATCAGTGACTGTGTTGGTTCTGAAAGTTGAGAGAAACTCCTCTAAAGCAGAAGGTTCTCGTAGCTCTGTAGACAGAGGAAGAGTGAGCGCGCCGAGTGCAGCGTCCAGTACGGAAGCCTGACCATCCGTCCGTCTCACAATCCAAACCGAGCGAATGTTTATCTGAACGTTTTCGCTGTAATTATTTGCGGAGTTTCCCGCATTACTAAGGCTAATACTTCGGAAATCAATAGTGCACAATCCCGCACTGAAATTCAGGCCCTGACAGCAGTAAAGGTGACTACTTTATAGTGACTACTACTAATGTGTACATTAGCAACACATGCTAATATATAATGCTAGGGTGGAGAGAACAAATAAACACAACTTAAGGTGGTGTCTCGCCCCCGTCTTGACGAAGCACTCCGGGATGCTTGCGCTTCAGGTGCTCGTGCATAGCGGTCATGCTGCTGTGATGATGTACTCTGTCCAAAGTACAAAGTACTGTCCAAAGTACTCCCAAACTTAAGATGCCCGTGTGCGAGTTGTCCACAGCCTGCTCCCCGGAGAAATCCATGTTTTTAGTGGGTGTGGCCATCTTGGAAACGCGTCGACGCGCATTTTTGCAAATCGACATATTTTTGAAGTCGATTATGTCGACGCGTCGCCCCACCACTACTTGTCAACCGTGTAGGCTGATTAAATTGTGATCCCAAAGGTTAGAGATACATGAGTATCTGTGAGTAATTAATGAGTTAATTAACATGTAAACTCATTACTATGCAGGACTGGGGCTCGACACCCCTGCTATAGATTTTAGAGATGGACCGATTGGTGTTTTTGGAGCCAACACTGATTGAAGAGCTGGATGCCACATTAACCTTTCCAGACACTTGATTATCCATCATGCAGGGGTTTGATATTGTTCTGTGCCTTCGCTCTCCAGCTGAAGTTTTGCTTTTGGAAATCAAACACACATTAAAATGCTGAAGCTCCAGCTGTGAGAGCCCATGAAGTTCCTGCAGAACTGAACTGTGGAGCTTAAGTGTCTCCAGTGGTTTCTGCATTCAAATCTAAATTGTCGGCCAAATACCAATACAAACCCAATCGATCCTTCATCTCTTATAGATCTGATGCTGTAAATAAGTGTTGAATGTGTCTACTTCAGGTAGAGGAAGATAAAGTTAATTAGAGCTCGTTATAAAGTTAGTTTTCATTGCCTTACTGATCAGCAGTCTACTAAGTGTTTGTTTGGATCTCCATCAGTTCCTGCATGCAGCGGTGCAGAGGCTTGAGCAGAAGATTGACTACCTTCAGTCTAACCCCTGCACTTCTGGTGGATGCAGGAAGTCTGGGATTACAGAGGAGGTACTACAGCTTTTTCTCTCACTTCTGTCACCACCCAGCTTTCGTGTTGACCCACTGTGCCAGTATTGCCCTCGTGGTTGGTTAATATTTAGCTGGAGGAGAGTTTCTTAACTTTCAACTCCTTTTAAAAGCAAGTGATGAGTCATTTTAATCATATTTGTTGAAAACATCTGAAGGACGTTTTGGTGATGCGTTTTTACAGAAATCTGTTCAAATTCTCCCAGAGACGCCTACAGTACCTTCACCTTCATTCACCATTTGATTTGCTTTTCACCATCTGTCTCATGACCAGATGGAAGCGGGTCAGCTGTCCAGGTCTCTAGCACAGCGCCTGGGTCCATCACCTCAGACCAACCACCGCTGGAACCCTCCATGGAAGCAGAACCAAGCTCAGCAAATCCTAGGCACCGCAGACCTTCCCCAACCCAACCCCTGCAATGTCGACGCCTCCCAGTCTTGCGATGGTGGTAGAGGAAGTGGCAGGCACAGAAGCCATTGGGCTAAAAGAGGATACCACTCACTGCAGCCTGAAACAGAACATCAACCTAAAACAGAACTACCAAGAGACCAGAATTCCACAGTAAAGGACGGGTTGCAAGCTGCTAAGGTGCCAAAGAAGGAAACTCTCCTGAACATGAAGGCGAAGAGTAAAAACACAAAGAAACAAGTTCTGCTAGGTGAGCCCAAGGATGCGGTGCCCATCGAACAAGAGGAATCGTCTGCCGAGGAGCAAAAGAAAGGTTAAAATAAATAAATAAAACTTTTGTCATAGGAATGAGTGTGTTTATAGGACCTGTTTGTGTCCTGTCAAAATTGTGTTCAGGGCTTTTCACAGGTCCTTAAAATCGAACCATATAAAGTTTAGGCCTTAAATCTTAAACCTGATTTTGACAGGCCTTTTGTCACTCAGTAAAATTCTTTGCACAGTTTAAATGTACATTTACGTCAGACTACCATCACTCGGTATAATCTTCCAGTGAAGTTTATAATTTAGCTTTGACTTAAAGTATCAGCTGCTACTGAGTCTTTGTATTATATTGGATTTTATTTTGGAGATGAATTGACTGTTATAGGCATCATGCGTCTTATCTGCAGCTTTCTCTCACTGTTCCTTTTCTTTTTTCTGATTTTCTTTGTTTACTTTCTTCGTCAGTGATGATCGGCAGCGCTGCACGGAAGGTTTGGATCCCCATTTCTGTGCACAGGCAGGCGTTTAAAGAGGCGGACCCTCAAAAGGCCATTGTGCCGGTGCTCTACGCCCTCTTTTCTATCAACACTCTGTGTAGCAGCGCAGTGATCGGTGACCCGCTCAGGGGCATCCAGCAGCTTGACCCCAACAAACTGGAGGCCCTGCGAGGTAAAACCAGTTTCTGACTTGAAAGGACAGTAACGGTGACCTGTTTGGTATCTCTGTACTGCGCTCACATAAAGTAAATCAAATCAACACTTATACAGTGTAAAATATCATTTTCCCCACTTGTTCATATTCAGAGTGGCTGGCAAAGCTGTATCCCCAGTATGACATGAGCGTGAGAGGCTTTGCGTGGGCTCAGTGCCTGGGTGTCATCAACAGCATCACTAAAGACCTGCAGAGGAAACTGGTATGGAAGAATACCTTAATACATTTGTATGGGTAGCTTGTTGGTAAGATAAGAGAATTATTATTAGTAGTATTATTAGTATTAAAATTATTATTATTATTAGAATTAAAATTAGTCCCACAGTGGGGAATTTCCCCCCAAAAAAACGGAGTGGAGCTGCTGCCATACACATGGCCCCATCAGCAGGTAATGAGCATGTTTAATTGTAGTGTCGGAGCAGAGCAATCAGACTGTGCAGGAATCCGGCCCTCCAGGACTGGAGTTGGACATGTCTGATCTACAGAGAAGTCTGGAAATTTGAGTCTTGAATTTGTAGAATGTCTGCATTCCCTGGACTTAGTTCACCAGTACAATGTGACTTTGTCTCACAGTCTGTTACTGCCACCTTGTGGACGAGGAAAGCAGTGCATTTATGTCCTATTAGTTGCTTTACCAGTGTGACTAATGCTTTTACAAATACAGTAGTCCCTCATTTATCACAGGGGTTATGTTTCAGACTCCCCCGTGATAGTGGAATTTCCGCAAAGTAGGAACGCATTATTTTAAGGCTTTATAAACCCTTCCCACACTCTTATACGTAACCATTTTCCACTCCGTTAATAACGTTTTCCATACTGTACATGTACGAACCTTTACAGTAAACGTTTTTTTTTTAATGTTCATAAAATACTTTAAACTCTTAAACCTCGATCATTTCAACAACATGCATACAGTAATTCTCCCTTCAACATGTCAAAAAACTCAATCTTTTATCATCAGCATCTTTCGGAGGCGTTTGGATTAGTTGTCAGCATCCTTAGAAGCAGCAGAACATTTGGGTGCCATCATAGGGATCGTAGTTTTTACAAAAATCTCTCGCATGCAGTATGTACACAACACCATATGCGCAGCAGTCAGATGCCAAAGTGAAAGGAAGACGAGAGATCTTGCTGTACATCGTGCACTACACATCTGTAGTAAATACATATACACATACAGCGCATCCAATTTCGCGAGAGGGAAAATTCCCTAAATTTTTATTGAAATCACGTGAAACAGCGAGCCGCAAAGGTCGAACCGCGAAATAGAGGGTCTACTGTATCTATATATGACTTCTGCACATCAGCACTATTCTTACCCCAAAAGTTTGTGATATGCAGTATCAACTGTGGAAAACGCTTCTACTTCAATGACTCTGAAGAATATTACTAATGAAAATGAGATGATGATGATTAATACATTGCGTTGTGTTTCAGGGATTGCCCAGACAAATGGAAGCACTGTGAGCCTAATTTCTACTGCAGATGTTCATCAAGCATTACAGGTTCTCCTCAAAGCAAGCCTTGGGCCAGTTCTGCAGGCACGTTGCTGGGTCTCGGTCCCATTGGAAAATATTACTCCTAAGATCTCCAAGAATGGTTTAATCTGCCTTGGACCAGTAAATAAGACATTTCAATACAAAGCAAATAATAATCATATTTACTCTGTTGACATATTATCATTTCCTGAAAGGACGATGGTGCACGTGGCTCACTGAGAACTGAAGATGTCTAAACGATCAGGTCCGACTTCCTGTTCAAATAAAACGGTTAACTCTGTTAATCAACATTGCAGCTCTACCTCTGATTCAGCTGAACACACCTAGAGATATCGAGCTTACCTTTGATTACAGCCGTAACGGCCGAGTTTTTGTTCTGTTGCCTTTTTTTTTGTTCCATTCTTTTTCTGATCCTAAAGGTGCTTAATCTTCAGATTGTATAAACATGACAAACTGAAGCTGTTTCCTTTTTACATTTTTAATTCATGACTAACAAAATTGTATTCACTGAATGTGCTAATGTTTCTATTTACAAATAAACACCTTTGCTCAATTACGCTGTTTTTCCTGATAACATTTAAATCATCACTTAATCTTTTAAATTTTAAAAAACTTACTGTGTTCACCCTGACCTAACACGCTAGTACCGATGGACTTGATGCGCACTGGGTCCGGCTGCAAAAGTGTTTCTTTTTAAGAGCCACAGTCCAAGCAAGCTGAGGTCGCTGTGTGGGTTTTTAAGTAAGGTGGGGTACACTATGCTAACTTAGGCTATGTTCAGACTGCAGGCAGAGCAGATGTGTGTCTGGAAGTCAGCCTGTATCTGTACGAGATGTTATGGTAGCAGCATCAGTAACAGCGTAGCTACACTGGTGCAAACATGGATGCAGGAGAGATGGATGCGCACCTTCTTGGCCACCGAACTTCAATGTTAAGCGTGAACTGTTGCCGTGCTGCTTGAATCGCAGCATCAGATTTGGTGTTGCGAGTGATGCAAGACACCAATATCCAGCGTGATTGTCCAAAGCATCTAGATGCATCTGCTTGGAATCGCATCTTAAAAAACAATCACCCGAAATGAGATTTGGCTGCCAGTCTGAACAAGGCCTCGGTGGTCAGCGGCGAAGTTTCTTGTGCTTGTGCCTCGTCTTCCGGATGGAGCTGTTGATGGCGTCCACACACAGCTTCCAGTCATGCCCGTCCTCCTCCAGCCTCATTTCAGGAAACCGCTCACACAGATGTTCTAGAGAAAAAGCAACAGTGAGAAATTGTTTTCCTACACTAGAACATGTTCAGTTTATTTATTTTTGATTGAATAATAAGCCCACTTAAGTGAAGATGGCATCGTTTTTAGAGCAGTTGTGCTTTTTCTAACCTCTCAGTGCCGAGATCTTGTTGTGGTCCAGTGGTTCCATGCCGTACTCTGCGTTGCCGTACACGTTACTCCGCACCAGCACATCCTCCGAGAACATAAACTTGATGAGGTAGCGAGAGACAAGCGGAGCGCTTGGGCGCTGCCATGCTGTGTACATCGCAAACTGGGGCACTTTCACCTGTCGGTCCGGGCTGCCCAGATACACTTTGGAGTTAAAGACAAGAAAATAATTTCATCATCACTGCTTTGGTCAGATCAAAGAGTCAAATACTACAGTCATGGCCAAAAGTTTTGAGAATGACACAAACATCAATGTCCACAAAGTCTACTGCTTCAGTTTTTATAATGGCAATTTGCATAT
>BRDA01010169.1:0-13020 GCA_036984385.1 Crenuchus spilurus
ATGATACATTCTCTCAGTTTAAACTGTTGATCTGTGATTTGTGTTCTATTCTGAATAAAATATTAGATGTTGGCACCTCCACATCATTGCATTCAATTCAAAGGATTCAAATTATTATTTTATCCTTTATTAATCACTACCACCCCAAGCTCTGGTTGATGATTTCAGTAGTTTGATAATGCATACATAACTATCTAATATGAAGAAACATTTAGAACAGAAGATGTTAGTCAAAAAGCAACCTCAATAAACACTATTAATCACTAGAATAGGAGATATGTGTAAGCATACACTGTAAAAAATATCCTTGTTGTTTCAACTTAAAAAAGTTAGTGTCCATGCTGCCTTAAAATTTTAAGTTAGGTAAACTCAGGAAGCGTAGTTAGTAAACATATAAACATGAAATATTGAGTTATCACAACAAATTCAGTGCTTGATAGTCATACCAACTACAATATTTAAGTTAGGTTAACGACAAGGCAAGTTTATTTTTTACAGTGTAAAAGAGATAAGTTATCTTGTTCATTAGTGAAATATGTGCTGTAGCACTAATGCTAGCTCAAAGTTCATATCCACCATATGTCCCATGATGCCTGTGTGAGTGTAATATATGTCAAACCTGCGGTGGAGAGTAAACAGCTGTATTAAAGTGTAAAAGCTCACTGTCAACAACTTAAAACTGAGCTAAAACCAGTGGCACTGTCCTAACTTATCAAGATTGAGTATCTGGAGTAACAGAGTCGTGGTTTGAGTCTCCATCTTTTGAAGTAAAAGTGTGTTGTCATGGAAAATTCTTGTTGACATCAAACTTTTAAGTGGTACTGTATGTTGCTAAATATAAACACATATATAGACTTCCCTAAATAGACTTTTCTTTTGGAAAAGAAAAAAGTAGATTTTTGAGGTTGTGTGTTTATCTTTCCCTGTTTTCTTTTTTTCTTTTTGTCTATATCATATTGTAGATGAAGAAGGCTCATTTCTGTATTTTATTTCAGCATTGATCAAATCAGAACTGAAAAGACATGGCGCCAACATGGGCAACAGCAAAGGCCTTCCGGTAAGAACTGTTTATTGATTCTTATTCATTTGAGCTTAGCTTACTGTTTATTTTGTGAAAATGCTGTTTTTCTTTCTGTAATCACTTTCTTTTAAGGGAATGTCCACAGAAAATACAGCAAACCTTGGGTTTGGGACAATACAGTGGTAACCCTACTTACGAGGAGCCGAGCTCGTTAGCTGGATGCATTTTCCCCATAAGAATACATGTAAAACTGATTAATCCGTGTCAGCCGGCCAATATACAGTATACTTTAATATGCTAAATAATGTGTTTATATGGGTTTTTTTTAAATAAACGAGACGCTCCAGTAGGCTGTAGGCTGGCGGCTAAGGAGAGGGAGACCGACGTCGCTCGTGTAGGCTGGCGGCTAAGGAGGACAGGAGGACGGGTGTACGTGTATGGCATGGTTACACTTATCATATGAAAAGTAAAAGTAAAACCTTCTTTTTCACTACCTTTTGCTTTCTTTGCGTCGCTTTCACTAGCACTTTCACTTTCACTGGACAGCAGTCAAAGGTAATGACTGACCTCTTCTTCTACTCTAGCATCTAGGGGATGCTACGACCGCCGCGCCCCTAGCGGTTGGCATACTTGAACTAATTTACGCTACTCATTACTTGGAATTTTACTCGTTACCTGGAACAGAGATCTCGACTCGTTACCTGGAATACTCGTTAGTGGGGATGCTTGTAAGTAGGGGTACCACTGTATTGCCTATATTTATTTAAAGTAGTGAGGATGTAAAGAACAGAATTGCAACATGTGATGAAGAGTCAGTTTCAGCATGCAGTGTGCTCAGCAATTACTCTCTCGCTGGAAGATTAAAGGGGAGTAAATAAGCAGTAGGCAAATAAGGAACAGGTTTAACACATCAAACCCACACACCCAGCTGCTGCACCTATTCCTCACACAGGTAGGCTTGTGTTTTAATAAAATAATAGGCTTTTCACACATTTCAAGCTCCACACTGTAAAAACATGCTAAAAATGACTATAAAATTACTGTAAACCATAAAAGTAATAATATTGAGTTCAGTTTTTATTTAAGCAGGTCCTTGAAATAAAATAATAAAATGAAATGCAGAATGTTGCATAACCTTAGACCTTTATCAATAAAATAATTTATTTTTCTTTGGCTCAAAACAGAAAATTTCGTCCCTGACAGTGTATCCTTTGTACTATGAACAGTCATTTCCATGAACTGAATCCAGTCACTGACTAATCTATTGATGCATCTTCAGTTCTTATTAATGGAACAAGAAATTAATGACTCACCACATACCTTATAGCTACTATTTTACAGTTCTTTCTTAAGGCAAACCAAGTTGCTAGAAATGAATCTCAGTCACTACAAATCAAAGACAGCATTCACAGCATCACTAGATATATACAGTGGTGCTTGAAAGTTTGTGTACCCTTCAGAATTTTCTGTATTTCTGTATGAACCTCACCTAAAACTTTATCAGAAAGTCCTAAAAGTAGATACAAAATATTTGATTTTCTCATTTACTTACTGAGGAAAATGATCTAAGTGGCCAAATATAAGAAACATTTGCCACTCATAGACATGCAATGATCATTTTCCCCATAAGAATACATGTCAAACTGATTAATCCGTGTCCGCCGGCCGATATACAGTATACTTTAATATGCTAAATAATGTGTTTATATGGGTTTTTTTTTATGTAAATGAGACAACAACGACCCTCGTGTAGGCTGGCCGCTGAGGAGGACAGGAGGATGGGTGTACGTGTATGGCATGGTTACACTTATCATATGAAAAGTAAAAGTAAAATTTATCTTAACTTTCTTGTTCACTACGTTTTGCTTTCTTTGCGTCACTTTCACTAGCACTTTCACTTTTACTGCACAGCAGTCAAAGGTAATGACTGACCTCTTCTTCTACTCTAGCATCTAGGGGATGCTACGACCGCCGCGCCCCTAGCGGTTTGGCATACTTGAACTAATTTACGCTACTCGTTACTTGGAATTTTACTCGTTACCTGGAACAAAAATATTCCGAGATCTCGACTCATTACCTGGAATACTCGTTAGTGGGGATGCTTGTAAGTAGGGGTACCACTGTATTATATTTAGTTCTTAATTTTTATTTTCCCCCATAAAAGATTTCAATGAATTGTTCAACGGAATTGTGCAGTTGTAGGTGACATTAAAAGTGGAAAAAGTTCTGAAAGGATTCATCTTGTTACATAAACCTGGATGTGTTGTGAAAGGTTTTTTTCTGCCTTACTATAAGCCAAAGCTTGGTCATGTTTTAGTCATTCTTCAGGTTGTTTTTATTTATTAAAAAAGACTATGCTGACGTTTAAGCTAAAAAGCTAACCTGTTCACCTCATTACAAATTACCGTCATAGAAATGATGACCTAATCAAATCACAGCCATAACGTTGTTTGTCATGTTTTTTTAATTGTGCCCTTTGAAGGTTCCTACTGAGTGTCCTTCAGAGAAAGTGTCCAATGGTGTAAGACTGGAGTCATCCTCAAGTTTATCACGTGAGACTTCACTGTAAGCCCAATGAAACAGCAGTGAGCAGCACTCCTGAAAGAACCACCTTCACAGTCTTTCCTGAGGTTACTTGAAATAGTTTTCTTTTTAATATTTATTTTTTGCTGGTCTGTAATTTCATTTTGCATCATTTCTGTGGAAGTGTTTTGTTTTTTTACGGCAGAGATATCATTCTGAGACAGGAAGTTCATTAGGCTCTTATGCCTGGTTCAGACTACACATTTTTTTTGTCTTTCACGATGTTTGCTATGTTAGATTGGGCAGTAATAGTAAATACATTTCTGCCATGCTTTGTTCGTGTGACTGGCAACACATGCCAATCAGACATCTGCCCTATTCTTACATGACTTGCGTGAGAGTTGCATGAGATACTCTGGTGGAAACACTCTGTCCTTCTCATGAATTTTTATGTCAAACTAGACCAAAAGATCAAAAATGATGACATGCTAGACTTATCTTTGGCATTTCATGAGACATCCCAGACACATCACTGGTCTTTGACTATGCCACGCTTCATGTGGCCATTGTCGTTCCCAATGGATACAACCAAATTTATAAAAATCGGGCTAACTTTGTGTAGTCTGAACCCGGCATTACAGTTTATTCAGAACACAATCTTCTTGTATCTTGCATTAGCATGCTAATCACATCTGTAGTGCCTCATAATCCTCCTATAGTGACCATTAAAGCTTTATTTTCTATGATGTATTGAGTACCATGCTGTTATCTAGCAGTCCTTTACATTACAATTAGCTCAGACAGGTTTACAACACTGTGATGACTGTGGTATTAAAGCTTCTTGCTGGCCAGTCCAAACAGGCCATGTTGTTATAACTCTTACTGATACAGACTGGTACAGAAACAACAGTTTCATTGAGGACCAAATAGTGGATTTCATGAAGTGAGGTGATCATGAAACTATGCATGATACTTAAGCAAATGAAAATAATTCTGCACATTCATTTGACTTGTTATAACAGCTGCGTGTTAATAGCGATGTCTTAAGTTCAGTATTGTAAATGAATGCATGGTTTCTGAGGTTTAGTACCCCTCTCATGAGCCAAGTTCATCTCAAGGCCATGTTGAACTGTTCTGCTCCAATGTAAGTTGGCCATGACTAATGGCTAAATTCATTCAATTTGGGCTAAATATAACTGTCACTCAACAGTGAAACCACACCAGCCACTTTCAGATGTGAGTGTTTATCATTTAACCTGTTATTTCAGCCCCAGTTGATTGAAACATTGACTCTAAGCATGGGTAGCTAATGGTAATGAGGAAAATGGACTGAGAACCATTAGTAAATTGAAACATATCCATGTAGAAATGTCAGTGGAATGTCTTTCTCCCAGTCGTTGACATTGACAGATAGTAAACAAAAAGTCAGCAGTAGGATAAAGCACAAAACTACACCACTAACCCAGGTTTGAACCAGAGCACATGCAAAAGAAAAACTAATGACATGGTCACTATTAATGAGGTTATAGACATGATCACTGAATGTGACACTTAGAGGGGTGTACTTGCTGAAATTCTGACTGTGGGCTGGGGGTTACCTAATGGTGTTTTTCCACTCAGCAGTCTGATACATCACAGTGCAGTTACTAGAACTGTCCTCCTTAAACTGCCCTACTTGAGTGTCTGTGTCTGTTTCCATTCAAACAAGCACAGAACTGTGAAAGTAGGATGGTTCTCTAGAAGCTGGGTGGTGGTTTTATCACCACATTATCATAACACAGCATTAATGGCAACAGTAATGGTGAAGCTTCGTTTTTTTTGTATTTAGTTTTATGTGTGAATCACAGTGTTTGTTAAAAATGGACGTCTGAGCCAACTAACCCATATGATATGATTGTGGGATGATTGCACTTGTCCAGTCACTGGGCTGCACTACTCCTGGTTAGGAGGCTAACTAAATTCAGCAAGGGTACACAGTAAATCTGCCAGTGTTAAATTAACACTATTAGAGTTAAATTAACACTGAGGGTGTCAAAATGTAACACTCTCAGTGTTAATTTAACTCTAATAGTGTTGATTTAACACTGGAAGATTTACTGTGTAGTCAGGTACTGTTCACTTGACATTGGCAATGAAGAAAAGCGTGATCATGGATTTTTAGCAATGCTGAACCTGAACCAAGCCTCTAATGTGCTGTTTGCTAAAGTTAGCATACTGTTAGTTAGACTTTGCTCTATAAAGTGAGTGTAATCATTTCATTTTTATCAGTTGAGCTTTAGTTAGGTAGTCATGCAAACTGTTAACCAAGCTAATTATAGCCTCTCGTCTAGTTAGTTAGATTGATGTTTTGACATGGAGTGTATGAAAGTCATGCTTAATTTATTTGTGAAGAGTGTACAAGAACTTATTTTTTACTAATTGTCACAGAATAAGGACCACAAAAGCAGCATTACCATAGAAGCAGTCTGAATAGCTACATCATTACGCTAACACACCCGAATGAGCCATTGGATCTCACATGAGTAGACCATGCAGGTGAAAATGTTTCATATGCAATCTGAAATCACAACACAAAGAGTGATCAGATGTGTAGCTGTACCATAGTGTTCTGTACTGCCTAGTGGAAAATCGCCATTTTTTCATATAGAACAGCACAAATCACTCTGTCAGCAGCCTACAGGTGTGTGAACATCTGCTGGCAAACATTCCAAAGTTCTGTATTTTTGTCCTGTGGAAATTTTCCCGATTCATTTTATTACCTCAGAAGTGTGGCAGCGGGAACTAATGTTGCACTGCTGGAAATTTTTGATACAATTGCTATTCCTTTTTTAATCTAAATTTTGTATTTTAGACTATTTCATATTTATGTTAATTTAATGGATATTTATTTATTAGTTTGTAATGTGTTTCACTGAGTTCAGAACTCTTAACGGTTAGCAAATTTCAATACTGATGCTGAGAACACCCCCGTTTGTTGTGTTACTAGTGTTCATGTATCTACTGTAAATTCAAAGCAGTGCTTGTCTCATCCCCTAGAAAAGCACTGTTAAAAATATTCTCATCATATCATCAGGGTTTGTTGCTGAATGTATGAATTTTGCTCAACTTGTCATCAATGCTGCAATATCTGCATCCTGTCCTTACAAAAGAACCACAATAGACCTATTTCTTTAATCCACACTTCATTAATAAAGAAAACATCAAAGTTGTATGTCAAATGTATCTTTTTTTGTTGCTCTTCTCTTATTCACAGCATCATTTGGTACAGGATGTTCACTGAGCTTTTATTTTACTTATTTTTTTATTTGTAGCAAAATCACAGATTTGATACTAAATATTTTTGTATTAGCTGAACACTCTGTCTTTATGCAACATTCATTTAAACAGTTTCCGTTAACAACCTATTTTGTGGAAAAGTATGTGGATCCAAAAGTATGGAATTTGCTCTTCTAAAACAACTACTGAGTGGGTTTAAAATGTTTGGACTGCCCAGAGCTTCATAAGGAGTGTGGCAATTGATGTTGGTTATTCCCAGGTAGCTGAGTCTAAAATTTGGTGAAGGATAAACAAAATTGAAAAGTTACAAAAGAAGAAGACTAAGCAAAATGTCAAAACATCAGGATAGAAAACTCACTATCCATCATCTTCCGCTTATCCGTGTCCTGTTCGGGTGGGGGGTGGAGGGGGTTGTAACAACTAAGTAAAATAGAAAAATACTATTTTTCTTTACAGTCAAAGTCTTCTACTGTTAATTTCTATGACGTTTCTGACTCCACTGACTCGCTTGATCCTTCAATGTCTTTGTACTTTTCTTTGCTTTAGAAAAGGATGTGATTAGGTCAATGGTTAGGAATGTGCAGTGAATCCATGGTTTACAGCCACGGGATACTCACTGTAACACGTGGCTGAAGATCGCTTATTTTAATTTTCCTTTTGATCTTAAAAGCTGCAGTACGAACATTTCACCAACAGAGGGCACCATTTACTGAGAATCTATGTGCTTAAAAACAGGAAAGCGCGATCACTACTTTGGCATCCTGGTGAAGTAATCTGTTGACAACACTTAAAAGAAATGGTTCTTCAGGGGTTCTTTAGTAAAGAAAATCGTTCTATATAGAATCATGAACACTCAAAGAACCCTTCTCGTGGATAAAGGGTTGTTTGCATAGTGAAACGGTTCTTCAGATTGATGGTTCTATACAGAACCTTTCTGAAAATGGTTCTATATAGCCCCAACAGGTTTTCTTCTGTAGTTAACATGTGAAGCTTGTAATAATAGGGGAACCCTTTTTGGTGATATATTGAAGGTTTCTATATAGAACCATCTACAGCACATTCCTCATCAATCTGAAGAACCATTTCATCATGCAAAGAACCCTTTGGTTCAAACCTCATGGTTCTATAAAGAACATTTTCTTTAATAAAGAACCATTGAAGAACCATCTCTTTTATGAATGTATGAGAAAAGTGATGACACTTGAATCATTAAAATAACCAAAGTTTTAGAGCTACTCAGTATGTACACTATAATACAATGGCATTACATTTATTTACAGAAAAAGCTTAAGTCCTTGTATTTTAAAACAATTATACAACTTAGAGCAACTTAGAGCAATTCACATACAGTAATTAACATGCTTATGAATGTTTTTTTGAGACATTGTTTAATTATTGTTTCAATTTTTTGTGAAACCCGTAGTTTCTAACACCGACACGACACAGAATGTTTACATATCAACAATTTAGTCTTACACAACATTTCGACATAGTTTTAAATGATATCAAGTAAACGTCTACAGATTAAATACATTCCGTGCCTTTAAGAGGAGCCGTGAGCTGACGAAAACGCTCATTGGACCCCAAGGCTACATTCACGCCCATTTCCGGATTAACCGCGAATGAACGGCGGAGTCTATGCCCTTATATGGAATTGGCCCCGCCTCTCTTTGTTGCCCGCTCCAATGAAAAATGAGCTCTAGCGTGTTGGCTGCCCGGTTACAATGAAAGAACAACAGTAACGAACGTCAAATGATAGTAAATGGGAGCTTTTGAGGTTTAAACGGTTGGAAAAGATAGCAACGTAATTTTGGAAGCTGAGAAATAGTTGAACGGAAGCTCGCTGCAGCAGCCCGACGCCCCCTCGGTGTGTAGTGCAGAGGAGGAGGGGAGATGAAGTTGGTCAGGTCCTAGCTGGACACAACACTCCGCGGTCGGAGGAGTGAACCGAGAATGTGAGCTGATTTCCGCTGTAAACACTCGTATGACGGTGGTGGGAAAGGAGGTGAATCAGTGCTTCTTTACTGTAATGGATATAGGTCAGCCGTAGTCCTTATAATGTGGCTGCTGTTAAATACACCATTTAAAGGCGTTTTCTAGGATTATTTCCCCAGTAGTGAGACTCTGACAGGATCAGATCTGATCAGTGTACTATGCAGTGTTTATAGCGCAACACGTTTGTTCACTAACGGGAGGGACGGCGAGCTTAGCTTGGAGAGGGTGAGAGAGCCACAAGCGATGACCGGGCCGAGTTCCAGCAGCTCCAGCTCGGCGGCCAAGGTGGCCAGACACGGGCGCTCCAAGAGCACAAGCACGTACTACTGCCACTCGCGACCGGCCGCAGAGTGCGCTCCCTCGGCTACAGCCAACAACGCCGGCCGATCCTCTGGAGAGGAAGATGAGAAAGACGGCGGCGTGCCATTCTACGTGAACCGCACTGGCTTTCCTATAGAGAGTGTCACCTGGGAGAGAATGTGGTCTCATGTTGCCAAAGTGCACCCAGATGGCCAAGAAATGGTGGACAGGATACGAAACGCAGCACACCTACCCAAAGTAAGTCTGTCTAGTCTCTAATCCAGGAATATTCTGCATAGTCTTCCATTATTTCTTGTCCACCCAATCAACCAAGCTATTACTTCCTCAGCTTAATTGGGATCCCCAGGTACTGTTGGTCATCCAAGTTTGTAGACAATCTAGAAAAGGTCGTCTCTGTTTGCTGCACTTCTAGGAAGGGTTTTAGTAGATCTTAGAGCTTTGCTGCAAGGATTGTATTCCACAAGAACATTAGTGAGATGTGTGGATCACAACAAAAACCACCCACACTCATCATTGGTGTCCAGGTCTTCTGAGAACTTCAGAAAATCCATTTGGTTGTTGATCTGTATTGAGTATGGTGACCATAGTCTCAACTGCTGTTAGCCATGAGAGACTATTGTGTGCCTTGTCTAATAACACTACCTTCAAGTAGTCTGTATTAGGATAAAATACATAACCTCTAGAAGATTTTCCCTCTACAATATGTATACAGGTGACTCTACAACAGTTGCATGTGGTGCTCATAAGCTGGTTCTTGGCAGTGGTGTAGTGTAGGATGGAATAAAGTCCTGGCTATGTGACCTGCTTTCCAAGTTGAGGAATGACATGTTGTGGCATGTGAACTGACTGACTCCGCTCATCCCTGTGGCCTCTGACAGGATACCACGTTGGCTCCCAGCCTCAGTTCATTATGAGCCAGGCATGACTGAAACCTGATGTCAATGAGCAGAGCACAGCAGCACATGTCAATGAACAAGAGAGGATCATGGGTATATTCATGTGCTGCATATGTGAAGAAGCATCATTTTGCAGCGCTATAGCAGTATAGTTCCTAATGTATATCATAGACTGGGATCAGCACGACATTGATGTGAGTTGGGATTGTTGTTAGTTTCACATGGTTCTCTACTTCAGCTTGGTAGTCTAATATAAGTGTGTCGGAGGGGATAAGGTGATTCTTAGTCAGTGACCGTATAATCCTGACAGCTCAGACAGCGAGCCTCGTACAGACACTGCCAGTGCTAACCACATTGGCAGTACTCTATTTGTGCACATTTTATTTGTGTATGTATGCAATTAAAAGACCAACGAGTAGCACAAATCAAAAGGATCATATGTTCTAGTGACCTAGATAAGGTGTTTTCTCTGTAACTGACCTCTGGTACATGTGTGGTGCAATCATTAAGAAGATTGGGCTGAGTTTTAAAGTAGATCTGAAGTGAGAGACTGTGTGAATGTGATGGACAGCACAGTCAGGCTCATGTGGTAATTGGTAAAGTAAAGAGTTGGTAAAGAAGGCAGAGTTATGACTGTGAAGCTCTTTATATTCAAACATCCAGCACTTAAGGGTCTCACCTGCTACCATAGTAATACAACATATTCACAATTTTTGACATGACTAGTTTTAAATAGTCCTTTTGCATAATTTCTGCTTGAAATGATCCTTATCTTGCTTTATTTTTATGATGATGTCCTTTGTGGTTTGGATCAACATAATCCAGTCGCTGGCACTGTATTTGGGGATAATCCCTGTAATTATAGCTGTTGTGTCCAGAAGCTGTTCTCTTAGACTGAACAAAACAAGCTTTCAGCTTCTAACCTTTCCTCAGACTTGGGGTAATCATATTGACCCACAATTTGACAAGCTGGAATTTGACTGGGCTAAAACAGGACATGCTTAAAATGTCTCACGTCTTTCTTTTAGTATTATTGAGCCTTCAGGAAGTTCACTGCCATCTTCTTAGAAGAAAAAACAAACGTTTACAGGTTATTGCCAGATGGAGTTTTTAATTCAGCCTCTTGAGGGGCGTAGGTCAATGAATAGTGCCAACATAGAGTGCTGTGGTCCATTTTGTGGTGTCATTTCCAAACCCGGGAGGCATAGGCAAGTAGAGTGGATGTAAATGAAACCACTCTCTGGGAACTGACACAAGCAGAATCAATACTGGGACTGGAAACTAGAGACACCTTTTTTAATTACACCAACCCAGCTAAAAAGTCGTGGTTCATGAAAACTGATGCTGGAAAAAATAAAGGACTTAAGTCACAATGGTGCTAGGGGATGGACAATGTGGCATAATTCTTCAGTATATTTGAATTGACGTTGCTAAGACAATACAAGTCATGTTTTTCAGCTTTCTAAGGTTGGATAAGTTGGGAAAAATAGGGGAAGAATACCTTTTTTCACAAAATTCTTTCTAAACATGTCGGGTCATGCCTTCAAGTCAATTACTTTATAATTTAACACCCCCCACCCCCTATTTAATCAGAAATTCCATATAACACACATTGTACAGTTCTGAGGAACTCTGAGAATGTTCCTCATAATTTTGTTGACCATGTTTAGGAAAAGGTGTTCAGTAATAAAACAATATTTTGCACTTGAATCATGAAATTGTATTCATCCATGTGCTTCTGCTTGTGTTGCTACTGGCCACTACATGGTGGTGGGGAGTCGACTGCAGAAGAATCAGTTCTTTGACTACAAGTTGCTCGAGAGTCTTGGCCACCAACTCTGAAGGTTGAAATGCTAGGAGTTGACTTTTACTCTGTTTGTGTTATTTCAAAATAAAATATCAGGAAACTTATGCCACCCTTTGCCACCATCAAATGAAATGGGAGCATTCTGGCCACTGTAGTACATGAGAGTGAATCAGTAGATGCTTGCTAAGCGACTTGCTGTCCTGGAGATGGTTGTCCTGCCACTAACATTCCAAAACTGTGAAATCACAAACAATAGGAAAGAAGGGATCACAACAGGAAAACACTGACCATTACTGTTTTAAGTTCTTTACAGTCAAACATTTGTGGAGAAAAAAACAATCATGAAACTTCATATATTGATATAAAAACTGAGGTGACTAGAAAAAGCCAAATGATTGTTTAGACCGGCTCAAATGTTAAAAAAATTTACTTTAAAAGATTTACTACTTTAATGGAACATAAGGTTAAATTTTGAAAAGACTGTGGAACCTCTGTTTTCATCATTATTCTGTTCTAAAGTGTCTGATGATAATCGGGGCGAACAATAACTGAAGCAATATTTCCCATAATAAATAAGGTGAATCCAATGAATCTATTCCAGACACACCAAAACATGAACAAAAATAAATTATATATAGAATAAATATAGTTTTACATACAGAACACAATGAGAAATAAATACAAAAGACTAATGAAATGGATAAATGAACATTTAACCTCACTCTTACAGGTTTACGCTCTGTTTTAGAGAGTGCTGGTGTGGTCCAGCCAGCAGCCTTTGTTTTGTACACTCGTTCTCGGGGTTCTCGACCACCATTTGTTTTTGCACCCGTTTTTAGGTGGTAGTAATGTGACCATCTTAATGGTGAGCACTGGGGAATCTTTTATATAGTTTGGCATGGTGTGGCCTCAGACTTCATGTTCTGTTGTGATCTCTGGTTTTCTAGACTCGTAGTCTCTCTATAGTAGAATAAAGACCTGTTGAAGATGAAAATCTCAGTTGGTTAAATTAACCCTTAAGAACATACAGGGGTTAGACAATGAAAGTGAAACAGCTGTCATGTTAGTGTGGGAGGTTTCATGGCTAAATTGGACCAGTCTGGTGGCCAAACCGGTGGTCTGACCAGGTTAAATCGGTACTTTGGAGGGTGTGATTGTACTGTCGACAAAGTGAAAGTAAC
>BRDA01010169.1:13030-33218 GCA_036984385.1 Crenuchus spilurus
TTTGGAGGAGCGAGTCAGGAAACGGTTTCCTCCACCAGCATCACGTAGTGACCTGACCACTATCCTGCAAGTAGAATGGCTTAAAATCCCTCTGACCACTGTGCAGGACTTGTATATGTCATTCCCAAGACGAACTGACGCTGTAATGGCCGCAAAAGGAGGCCCTACACCTACTAATAAATGATTGTGGTCTAAAACCAGCTGTTTCAGTTTCATTGTCCAACCCCTGTAGTCCTATTCTGTAGTTTGTAGTGTGTAGCTCCAACTTCTTCCATTCAGTGTCAACAAACAAGAGCCAAAAATGGTTCTAATACTTACATTCACAGGCGAAATACAGAGCAAAGACTGCTAGGTCAAGATGTGGCATGCTGATGGACTCCTACCCAAAAGTACTGAATGCTGTCATAAATTCAAAGGGCACTTCATAATAATGCAACCACATTATTTTAGTTCTTTATTTTTATTTTCCCAAAAAGATTTCAGTTTGTTTTGTTTTTCAGTGGAATTGTGCAGATTATAGGCCGCATTAATGGTGGAAAAAGTTGTGGAAAGATTAATCTTGTTCTGATTTTTTTATATAACAAAAACCTGCCATTTTAACAGCGGTGCCCAAACGATTGCATACTACTGTATTAGTAGTTGTGATTTGTTGCATTTTTAATTTGCAGCCAGCCATCATATAGAGCTCTCCATTCTTGGGTCTTATGATGCTTGTAGCACCTCAGGCCTCAGAATTTTTCTTCAGAGCACACGTGAAGCTGATGGCAAGGGAGCTAAAAAGCACATCAAAGTAGTTTGTGCTCAATAGACTTTTATTAAATCTGCCGAAAGGCAACATTTCAGGTAGTTGTGGTAATGTCAACACAGATTTAGCAACATTAGTGCTACTTTGAGACTGCTGTGCTTTTTCTTGTTTTGCTCTCAGGCATTTGCGTTGCTCTTTAAAGTAGGCAGAAGGAGAGAGAATAGCCCTCTTAAGCTTTTTATCAGTCTTGGTATACTAGAGAGACAGGGGGATGGGTGAGGAAGAAAGGGATCTTCTGACCCTGCAGAAGAACAGCTGCCTCCTCAGCTGTCAGAGGAGAAGAGAGCACAGTCATTGTGTGCAGGATTATTGAAAATACGAGCCTGCATTGGGCCGAACTTGTGATTGATGTTTGTTTGAGGGATGATTGTACAATTTCACATGTTAATCTAGTAATAAATATAATATTACAGTATTAAAACATTTTTAAAATATTTTTAAGGCTAAAGTCAGTACTCATAGCTACATATTGCAACAGAAGAGTTGTGAAAGTTTGCTGTAATGTAGTTAAGGGTTGTTGTGGATGCTCAAAGCTGAGGCACCAACCCTGAGTATATATGGACAATTGAGATTTCTTTATAGTTACAGTTGACAACAAAAGATACATACACCCAGCCTAAAGACTTTAAACACTAAAATATTTACAATTACACACATTTAATGTCACCATATGTTTTAGGTAAACTGAGGTATGTACTTTGTTTCCACAATAAGTTTTTTTCATCACCATCATTTATTAAGTTTTATGTAATAAAATTAAAAATATATTTTTTAAATAAAAAATTAAGTTTTATGTACTATGTTTACAGTTTTTAATGGCTTATTTTGATTCGAACACTTCCATAAACTTCTCGCTTCTGGAATTTGATCACTTTCCTCCTGACAGAACTAAGGTGCTTCAGTAAAGTGTGTTGGCTTCCTAGTTTGACTTTGAACATGCTCTTTCAATCCAGCCAACAGTGTTTTATGGGTTTTAAGTTAGGACTTTGCAAATGCCACTTCATTGCATTCACTTTGTTGTCATTTTGTCACAACTTGAAGTACTGCTTCAGTAACTAATGCTCCTTCTTCATGCTGCCATGAAGTACACCCAGTCCTTTTCCCAGCCCAACAACATGATGCTGCCACCCCCAATGCCCCGATGCTTCACAATTGAGCCTCAGCATTTTTCCTCCACGTGCAAAGCTGATCAAAAAGTTCCATTTTTCTTTCATCTGATCAGATGACATTCGTCTAAAAGACTTGGTCTTTGCCCTGATCACCATGCACAGACTTCTTAGACTGGCTTTTGGTCCAGTCTTTGAGTATGGGCTTCTGTCTTGCTTGACGTGTTGGTGCAAGGTGCCTCTAGCTCTTATTGTTTTAAGGTTCATTTGAGGTGCAACCCCTTAAGTTGACAGATGCTTCTAAAAGTCATTACATCAACTTCTGAAATTTCTCTTTATCCTTACCTTCCGATTGGTTGAAACACGGGATAACAGTGCCAGGTGCGTGATCATCTCAGGCCATGAAGGAGTGGAACTTGTGACAGTGTTTATATTTGCTCTTTTGTTTAAGGATATTTAAGACTTGGTGTGGGATTAGTTATGTCATGTGGAGGTTTGGTTGTGTCTGTGACTCACTGCTTTAACTCTTTAAGAGTGTAATTAAAACGAAAGGCAGTTCAATCAATCCTCTTAATCACCCAGACTTTCTTTAATACATGTGAAAAAGGTCTCTACAAGGTACCACGTGGCCACCTACAGAAACGTGTCTAATGTTACAGGCTTCTAATCTGAGAAACCTAAAAATGTCAAAGGAACTTTAGAAAACAAGTCTGTAAGTCAGTCAAAATGTGAGTGTTTGAAGAAGAGGTAGCCTAACATTCTTAAAAATGAGCAAATTTAAAAGTAAAAGTGAAAGTCACAGCTCTAAAGGCTTGAATATCACAGTTGACATGATTGCAGCAGCTTTTACTTTTATGTTGTTTATATATGCAAATGCCCTCATTACTAATTCAGTCTGTTACCTTATTTGATCCTTTTGTAGCAGCCTGTGCCATTGGTCCCTAACTTCAAGCCGTCCATGTCTGTGCCTGACTGGCTTCACGCAGTCCAGAACTACATGAAGAACCTGCAGTATCCTTTACATGCTTGAGTTTCACACACAAATGTATTCATCTTGACAGAAGTGGACTAAAATGCAGGCTTCCCAGGATAGCATTCGTGTGTGCTGAATCACCTTTGAGTGTCAATCACTGGTCTTAGTGTCACTGTTTAATTCACTCAGGCAGCTCATGTTGCTGGAAGTGTGGCTTTGTAGAAGTTCTAGTTCTATTATACTTCATTTTTAAGGGCTGTCTGCCCTCACATGCCCTTTTAGAAAGTGATCTGTATGAACTTGACTTGTTTGCATTGTAAAGTAAGGATGTTGTGTTTGGAGTTCAAATTTTGCATCTTTCTTTTTGAACTGGAGCTGCAAGGCAAAGGTTAAAACTCAGTAAACACCTAGTCCAGTCATTTCTGTCCACATACATCACCAAAACTCCTCTCAACCTGGTCAAACCGTCCACACGTCATCTTTAAGAAGAACTGATTCTTCTACCAGGCCTGATGTCTTCTGAAAGTCAAAAATTCAAATGAAATCAAATCTCATTGGATTTGTCACATACATAGGAATACACAGTACAACTCGCAGTGAAATGCTTAGACGACAGTCTGCTCACACAAAGCTATTAAAACTTTACATTTAAAGTATAAGTTTAAATCTAAAACTGAAGTGCAAAAGTTACATAAGATTAAAATAGAAATATAAGAAATAGAAATATAAAAATGTAAAGTAAATAATACATGTCTATAGAGGTAGAAAAAGTTGTGATGTGATAAGAAACTATATTGTTCATGATGCATTTGTCCATGTGATAGTTAGTCTATCTCTGTAGTGTGATGTGTTGAGTGAGAGTCCATTTGTGAGTGTTCCAGTGTTCTAGTCTCTGTCCTCGTTCATCTCGCAGATGGCTTGTGGAAAGAAGCTCTTCCTTGTTTTCTCTGTGTTCGCCTTCAGGGTTCTGAAACGCTTCCTGAGGGTAACCGAGAGAACAGTCCACTACTAGGATGACTTTGCTCTTTCACAATCTTCCTGGCCTTACACCGCTTCTTGTAGATGCTTTGCAGGTCAGGAAACTCCATTGTAGTGATACGCTCTGCTGATTGTCTTCAGAGTGCCTGCCTGTCCTGCTTGGTGCTGTTCCCAAACCAGGCAGTGATGTTCCCTGTGAGGATGCTCTCCATGGTGCATGAGTAGAAAGTTTGTAGTACGTTGGAGAGCAGTCTGAAGTCTCTTAGACTTCTGAGATGATAAAGACGTTGACAAGCCTTCTCCGCCATGGTGTTGATGTGGTAACCACATGACAAGTCCTGCAAGATATATACTGCAAGGTATTTCAAACTTTCCACTCTCTCCACTGCAGTTCTGTTGATGTGGACAAGGTGGAAGCTTCTCTGCTGTTTCCTGCTGAAGTCCACAATCAGTTCCTTTGTTTTGCTGAGGCTGAGGTGGAGATTATTATTCTGGCACCAGTTCTCTAGGGCTTTAATCTCCTCCAGGTAGGCCTTCTCATCATTACCTGAGATTAGGCCCACCACAAATGTGTCGCCAGCAAACTTGATGATACTGGTAGAGCTGGAAGTGTACCTGTAGTGGAACCTGTAGTGCTGAAGACTGAACTTGGATCACATTCCTTCATATGAAGTTTAGAGTATTTCTTATCGTTCAGAGCAAGTTATGCTATTGATGCTATTGATTGAGATCTGGATGTGTTTTGAGAGACGTTTAGGTCAAGTATGTTGAAATAATAGGTGACCATTAAGGTTTCTAGTGTTTTATTAGCAGTATTGGTTTTGCAGCTCCAGTTCTAAGCTAAAGTAGCAACATTTGGGCTTATTTGAACTGTTCTCTATGTCCGGAGTAAGTGAGAAATTGTCTTAATGAAATTTCTCTGTGAAATATTATAGTATATGTGTAACTGAACAATATCAATCCAAGCATAGGCTTCAGTGCAAAAAATAAAAATACTAAAGAGGAAAGATATGGGTGTGTCCGTCACACTATAAGAGAAACCAGTAGAATTTTAAATATTCATGCAGGCTAATCTTTGGCAATTCACTGAGACGGTAATAACAAGTTTGAGAGGAGCAGGCTTTCACAACAGGATATCGTCTTCAGCTGTGAGTCATGGTGAAAGCACATGTGATACCATATCGATAATCTTGCATTCCAGTGCACGTCTTTAACTGCTGACAGATACAACCACACAGGAACACAGTTCTTTGAGATACGGAAGACCAGACCTTTGTGTGGGTAAGTGAGGTCACTGCTGTGGCATCTTCAGTATCCAGTATTTCCTGTGTGTAACCCTTCCTGTCCTACCCTCAGCTAACTCCTGTCATGACAAAGCTGCTCTTGTGCCAGAGTCTTTGGCATGTTTGGTGTCAGACATCTGCTTCTATAGTTGTGCAGAGCTGGAGGCCAAAGTAGCTGAAAGGTTTATGCCACTCAAAATCTTTTTCACTGACATCAGTAGGGATATATGGTGACTTGGAATATCCAAATATATGGTAAAGTACACTTAACTTGAAGATGTCTGCACACACAGTTACTCGTTGCTAAATGAGTGTCTTGGTAGTTTGATGGCACTGTTTTTTCCTCTACATACATGAGGTTTGTGAATGTAAGCCCAGTCGTGATCTGTAACATTTAGCATGTAAATGTCAAGTCCAGGACCTGGTCAGCAGGTTTTCGGCATGTCACAGGAATTACCGTCTGCTGGTAACATGTATGCCAAGCTGAATCTGGAGACCTTTTATGTAAATCTAGGCCTGTAGCTTGAGATATTTACAATGGATCAGAATGTCAGATTGGGTTTCTTCTGGCTAGAGCTCTGCAGAGATTAGTGCTTTCCCTGCTCGATCACTCTTCGCTTCATCTCATGAAAGCCGTGCTAATTAACTGACGAGTTAAATCAGATGTGTTTCATTAGGCAGAACACAATAGTGCAGAGCTGCATCTCCATGATTAAAGTCAGACTTGTGCTATTTGTCTGATTTGCCTCTTTTTCCCCCAGATAAGCCTTCAATGAATACTTAAGCATTTTTAAACCTCATCTCTATCACAGACAGTGATTTTTATGCATTTTCCAAAAACCTCTCAACATGAAAATTGAGTACCGGTACATGTGATTTGCAATATAATAACTTTCATTCATTCATTCATTCATTCATTCTCACACCCGCTTTATCCTTATCAGGGTCGTGGTTAGTCCCCTACCCCCTCACTGGGTGGGGGCATTACACTATTCAACTAAGCCCAGGACAGGGCGCCAGTCCATCGCTGGGTGAACACACACACACATACATACACACACATGGACAATTTAGAGTACCCAATTCACCTGACCTCCATGTTTTTGGACTGTGGGAGGAAACCGGAGACCCCGGAGGAGACCCACACAGACACGGGAAGAACATGGAAACTCCGCTCAGATGTGTACTCGAACCCAAGACCTCAGCGCTGAGAGGCAAACGTGCTAACCACTAAGCCACCGTACCACCCCATATAATAACATGTGCTTATAATTTACTGCTGAACACAAAAAATGCTATTTTTATTTATTTATTTGTCCCAGAAATATATTTTTTCTTGCACAGCATGGAATAGTTACACTGTGAAGCTACACATTATGTAAGTTAATCTTAAATGTCATATTTGTGTTCAGCAGGACAGAAACAGTGCTCAGTTCTGTCTGATTGGGATCCAAACTTTATGGCTGTTACCAACAATCAAGACTTTTTCATTTCTTTATCTATGCACCTATACATGGAGTCATACCTATGTTTTAATATAATGTAAATTCGTGTTACATTATGGCGGTTGGTGTAATTTTGAATTTCTATTATAAATCACACATTCATAGAATTAATTGCCCAAGTGAGTTTTAAGGCTAAATTCACATTACCAGGCTGAAGTGACTCAAATCTGGTCTTTTGTCTTAATGTGGCTCAGATCTGATCTTTTCAGGTCTGTGTGGACGTCAAATCCCATCTTTTCAAATCTAATTTCAGTCACTTTCATATGTGGTTCTAGATCAGATACGTATCTGATTCGTGGACATGTGACTTGAATGTGAGATCAGATCAGATTTCATGTCTTTTTGGTTGTACACATGTGTAGTGGGTGAGGCAGTCTTGGCTTCTCTCGTTTACTCACGTCGCTGTAAAAACAGTAAAAGCAGCCAGCTGGCATTTATTCACCTTCTTCACCTGATCATGTACAGTCCAGCAAAACACCATCACACAGCTACTAACACGTCTGTTTTACCAGCTTTACTAAAAATCAGTCTCACAAACACAGGGTTGCCAGATCCCCCAAACCTCCTACCAATTTTTAAACAGAAAGTCACACCACACAAACAGAAACTACAGTAGCCTAAAATCTAGTGGCACATACATTTAAATGAGCTTTAAAATGTAAATCTTCCTCAAATCTTTATTTCTCATTCTTCTGTTATTTAGTGCAAAAACCCTGCAAACATCCAAATCTGAAGTTTTACTGGCTATTTTTGCAAACCTGGCAACCCTGCACAAATGTGATGCTTTTTGTTGTTGGTAATGAAGGTGACGTGTATACATGTATCAGTGTGCGCATGCAAGCCATTTCAGGGACATATTTGTTCACATTACAGACAGATACATCTCACATTTGTGAACAGTAAAAATAGTTCAATCTGATTTGAGCAATGTGGCTTGTAACGTAGCCCAAGTCAGCTGATTTTTCTGTTAAATTCTCAGTGAAGGGAAAATTATGAAATGATTGTCTGTAATCAACCAAATACTCAAAGGATGTGTAGGTACAAAAAATGGTGGGAAATCCCCTTAAGTGAATTGTTTTCTTTCTTCCTCTCTATCACTCTCTTTCAGGTTGATGGAAACTGCCAGAGAAATGATAAGGGAATCCCTTCCCATTAAATGCCTTGAAGCAGTTATCCTGGGAATGTATCCTTTCATCACTGTTTAGGTCACTTATATACTGCCTGTTACATTAGGACCATATGCATATGTTATCATAGTCTTCAATGCATTGTTGGAGTCATTTTTGGTCTGTTGATGGTTCCTGCCATCATTTTTTCCACATTTCCCTTTTGTTGACTGGATGAAACATACAGGGATTAGACAATGAAACTGAAACAGCTGGTTTTAGACCACAATAATTTATTAGTAGGTGTAGGGCCTCCTTTTGCGGCCAATACAGCATCAATTCATCTTGGGAATGACATATACAAGTCCTGCACAGTGGTAAGAGGGATTGTAAGCCATTCCTCTTGCAGGATAGTGGCCAGGTCACTACGTGATGCTGGTGGAGGAAACCGTTTCCTGACTCGCTCCTCCAAAACACCCCAAAGTGACTCAATAATATTTAGACACAAAGACTTGCTGTCTTGGTCACAGATGCGCCAGCAAGACGTGCGCCAACAATTTGTCCTCTTTTGAACTCTGGTCACCCATAATGTTGTGTGCATTGCAATATTTTGAGCAAAACTGTGCTCTTACCTGCTAATTGAACCTTCACACACTTAATGAAGATTGTCCACCAGACTGGTCCAATTTAGCCATGAAACCTCCCACACTAACATGACAGCTGTTTCAGTTTCGTTGTCTGACCCCTGTATATGTTGGTATAAAATGTTTGCTTGAAGACTTTGAGAATAATGTAATAAGAAATAAGAGGTCGTACACCACAGTATTCCAGTGTTAAAGTGAATACTGGTAAGATGTTGATTTTACTGTACTGTGGAAATCATAAACCTAAAAACAGAACTACAAGTAGCTGCACCTCCATTATTAACATGAGCTTAATCAGCTCATACAGTCCGTATGCACTCGACAAAAAAGAGTTTCAGATCAAATGTCATGTATATTTTATTAATGTAGTGTGAATATGAGTGTGTGGAAACGGAGGGGAGTTTTTAAGCTGTGAACATGTGTGGAAGAAGTAAAAAATGTTTTGGTTTTTTTGTCCCTGTGTGCAACAAATGCAGTGTTTGGTTAGAAATAAGAACTCACTTTATTTCTTACCCAATTAAATGTATATAATTAGAGATGCACCGAATAATTTATACTGAACAATGAGGTTTTTAATGATACCTTTTTCTAGTTCTGAGCTGTAGATAGAAATCGGAGTGTATGTTTACTGCAGTAAAGTTAGTTTAATACTGAACATTTGTTTGACATTCAGAATTTTCTTCAGCTGTTAACAAAACACAGATTCACCAGTATAGTTACAGTTTGGTGGTGAAATGACAAACTATAAGCACAACCTTTAGTAAACTGCACTTGTTATGATGAAGCCAGAATACAGCCGCTTAGCTTTGTGTTTGTGCTCTGGCAGCTGCAGTGTTAGGGAGCGTCTCACAATTACCAGAAGAAATGTGAAGTGTTTCAGTCTGTAGCCAATGACACACACATTAAACACACAAAACATCCATGTGACTTACATCAGTAATTTTAGACATTTTCATCATTTTATTAAATATTAGTATTAATGTAACACACATGCATCTTCATACATATTCATATATTATTGTCTTTGTTTTATATACAAATATAAAAGAATAATCAATTAAACTCATTTTATTAAACCTAATGATGTCAAACCAGCTTATTAAAATACAGACATTGATTCCTGACTAACTATAAGACTTATTTTAGGAAATAGATAAGTTACTAATTTTATCATCATTTATAGAAATGAAGAACTGTGTTCGTTATTCGGCCAACTGTTTTATTCTGTTCCATTTTGGTTTCAGCCAAAAATGTACTTTTCAGTGCATCTCTAATATACATTCTAAAATTATACCCCAACAAAACAACATGTTTACATATTATAATGTGATATATTGTTATTATCAGAACCATAGAAAATACTATGATTTTAACTGATATTGCTCATCATACACTAGTTCACTACAGTTAAGTAGTGGTTAAGTATGCTTAAGTAATGTCAAAATGTCCTTATTATATTATATTATATTATTAGTAATCATCACAATAAGCAATCCTTCTGGCAAGCAGTTTATTAATGGTTACTTGATTTTTTAAAAATATTTCAGCCTGACATTTACTGTTTTAGAGCAGACAGTTATAGACACAGAACAATCTCCAAAAGCCATGGGCCTGAAATCACTGAAGCTCACTTCCTCCATAGACCCCCCCCCCAAACATTCACACCAACCTCAGGCTTCTCAGGCTCAGCTGTTGCTAGGAAACAAGGAGTGAGGATGTCAGCAGAGTCACTTATAGGAAGGCAGCTCTGGTTTTTCCATATAGTGGATGGGGCCGACCCATTTAGCATCAGTAGGAGGTTGAGTCCATTTAAAAGCTCTTACTGGCGATTAGGAAAGCAGATTTAGCCCATAGATTTAAATTTAAGCGACGATGAAGGTTACTGGTCTGGCATCAAGATATGATCTGCCTGAGCTGCTTAATGAAACACTGGATATATTTAAAGGTCAGAGTTAAAGCTAAATATCAGTGTTTTTTTAGTCTATCCTCTCTGCTCCATCTGTACAACAGACTGTACTTCTTTGTACTGAACAAAAGGAACATGATGAAACAAAGCTGCTGGACAGTTACTGAATTTAAGAAAAGCACTTCTCATGAGGTGTGAAACCTGTAAATCTGTGTACTTTTAACAGATGGAAGTAGAATGAGGAGATCATGTTAATCTGTTACAATGTAATATAAGGACAGACACCACCTGAATGCAGTGGATGTCAGACAGTCTTGGGGACAATGAAGGTGCTTTTTTATTTCATTGCTCAAAAGTAGGATAAAGCATCAGAAGACCAGCTTCAGTGAAGCATTTCTGTCTCATCAGCTGCCCATTAGCTTCTGTGATATTAGTGTTCTATTCTTTACTAAGTACATAATAATAATAATAATCATAATAGCATCAAATTTGGAGAAATATAATATCCATGTCTTTAGTTTTACTTGACCTTAGCTCTGTTTGACACTAGACCATCACATTTTGTTAGACAGGTTACGTGATTGGGTGGGCATATCGGGCATAGCGTTAAATTGGTTTAAATCATATTTAACCGAGAGAAGTTTCACTGTGACTATTGGGTATTTTAGGTCTTACTCTGCTCCACTACCTTGTGGTGGAGGATTGGACAGCAAATAATTTTTTGCAGTTCATTGCAGAAAAGACTGAGGTTATGATTATTGCCCCTGATAAGATTACTCCTGTTGGTTTTAATGGTCTTGGGTCTCTCTCTTCTGCTGTCCATACAGATTTAAGAAATCTGGGTGTTTTTAATTGTTTGTTGTTGTTTGACACGCATGCTAAACAGCTGGCTAGATCTTGTTTTTTCATTTAAGAAATATCAGTAAACTGAGATCCATAGTTTTTAATGCTGACTTAGAGATGATTTTACATGATTTTATTTCATCTCATATTGACTATTGCAGTGTCCTGTTTTCTGCTGTCAGTATATCTGCTAGATTATTTACTACCGGTAGGTCAAATAGACAATGTCACGTAATCCCTATGTTGAAATCTTTACACCAGCTTCCTATGTAGTACACAGATCCAATTTAAATTTTTTACTTTTACTTAAAGAACATTGCATAGGCAGGCACCTACAGTTGCAGAAAAAGTATGTGAACCATTTGGGATTATTTGGGTTTCTGCATAAACTGGTCATTAAATGTGTTCTGATCTTCGTCTAAGTCACAATAATAGACAAGCACAGTCTTAAAATAATACCACACAAAAAATATGTTCATGTTTTTGTTGAACACAACATGTAAACATTCACAGTGCAGGTTGGAAAAAGTATGTGAACCTTTGGATTTAATAACTGGTTGGCCCTCCTTTGTCAGCAGTAACCTCAACCAAACATTTCCTGTAGTTACAGATCTGACCTGCACAACGGACAGGAGAGTATCAACAGTGCTGAACTTTATTCTTTTGTAGACAGTCTGTCTTACCATGGACACATGAACATCAAGGCTTTTAGAGGTACTTATGTAACTCTTTCCGGCTTCATGCAAGTTAACAATTCTAGAACGTAGATCTTTTGAGAGCTCTATTGTGTAAGGCATGGTTCACATCAGGCAATGCTTCTTGAGAAAAGCAAACTCAAATCTGGAGTGTGTTTTTATAGTGCATTTTATTGGAGAAGTAATTAACCTAAAGGTTCACATACGTTTTCCACCCTACACTGTGAATGTTTACATGTTGTATTCAATAAAAACATAATGTTTTGTGCGATATTATTTTAAGCAGACTGTGATGTCTATTGTTGTGAACACACTTGATGACCAATTTACGCAGAAATCCAAGTCATCCCAATGGGTTCACATACTTTTTCTTGCAAATGCAAGTATACAACAGAGCTACTTCACCTGCATGTATCGGATCGCTCTCTTAGGTCAAGTAAACATAATCTGCTGTTTGTCTAAATACATAAATATATTTTACTTACATTGTGATCTATAGTGTTAGCTTCTGTGTTATAAGGTTGTTTCAGGACATATGATGCAAAATACAAAACAAATATGGCTGTTGTGTTCGCCACAAGGCATTTTTGCCATGGTTACATTTTTGAAAATGTTCAGGCCCCTAAGCTGTGCAAGTGTACAAAAATGTGCTAAAGCTATTCTTTGTGGTAATCTATGGTATACAGATGCAGCTCACGGAGATTAGACTAAGGTCCTTTAAACACTCAAAGATACTGTACTTTAGCTTCTTTTTGGTGAAGATTTTCCAGATGGGAAATGGGGATAGATGAAAGGAGTGCAGCGCAGCAATCCATGCATCATTAGCAGAGGGAGACAGGATGCACATTTCCAGTATGGTGTGGAGGGTGTATGTATCTGTGTCTGTAGCTCTTTTGTACACATGTATGCCCGTTATAACTGGGTCACATTGTTACCTCTCATGGGACCCTAATGATACAAATGTGCAGGAAACAAGTAACCTAATTAGAGAGAGGTTCAATAATGATCTCTCTTTATGTCATCAATGCATATTAACCACATATCTTTGGCTTTAAAGCTGGAGATAAGGCAACATGTTTCACTTTTGGCCATTCCAGATTACGCTGGGAGAGTAAAACCCTACAAACATCTTTTTATCTCTCTTTTTGGCAGGCGTGAGGGTTGTGAACATTATCATTGACTGCAAATCCAGGATTTGTAAAACACCAGCATTACGAAAAAAGTTGAGCAGCAACTGGTTTTCTGGATCATTCTAATCCTTCATATGGCCTATTTTAATTTATTTTTTTACAAGGATGGATGTACAGTATCTCACAAAAGTGAATACACTCCTCACAGTGAACATGTCCAAATTGTGTCTATAGTGTCAATATTTTGTGTGAGCAACATTTTTAATCTAGCACTACCTAAACCCTCTTGGGCATGGAATTCACCAGTGCTGCACAAGTTGATACTGGAATCCTTTTCCACTCCTCCATGATGACATCACTGACCTGCTGGATGTTGGACACTTCTGCTTGAGGATGCCGCCCAGGTGCTTGTTTGGGTTTAGGTCACCATCACCTTTACCTTCAGCTTTTTCAGCAAGGCAGTTGTCATCTTGGAGGTGTGTTTGGGGTCATTATTACGTTGGAAAACTGCCATGTGGCCCAGTTTGTGAAGGGAGGGGCTCATGCTCTGCTTCTGAATGTCACAGTACATGTTGGAGTTGATGTTTCCCTCAATGACCCACAACTGCCCAGAGCTGGCAGCACTCATACAGCCCCAGACCATGATGATACCACCACCATGCTTAACTGTAGGCTTGACTGTAAGCTGTTATACAAGCTGTACACTGACTACTCTAAGATTCATTTCTATAATGTTGACCAATGAAAAGATTGAATTAAATATTTATGCAGAAATGTGAGGGGTGTACGCACTTTTGTGAGATACTATTATCTCCAAGCTTGTGGTACATAACGGACGAAAGTGCATAACAGATCCTCCCATATCCTCATAACAAGTGTAGTTTAGTAAATGTTGTGATTGTAGTTTGTTGTATTTACTAAACTGTGCTGGTGAATCTGTGTGTTGTTAACTGGTGAGGAAAAGAGGAATTCTAAATGTTTTACCCCAGGCAAGTTACACTCTGGATCACATCTACAGCTGGGAACTAGAAAAAGTCATTAAAAATGTCATTGTTTGGTATAAATTATGTCTCTTCACTTATTCAGCCGAACACCATTTTTATTTTATTTATTTATTTATTTTTCCATTTTTGGCGGAATAATTTTGGTTGCCAAATATTCTGTGCATTCGTAGTAATGAGATCTTAAGCCTTGTCATTATGCAGAGGGGCGTATGCGGGCATGTGTGCATTTGCACTGCAGAATGCAAGTCAGCAACCAGCTGTTAGAAGATTGTTTCTTGTAACTTTTGTTTACATGAATATACAGGTCGTCCAATGTATGTTTCCAACATTCTTCTGAGTAGATAATTTTATACCTTAGGTAGCAACAATCACTGTAACACTGACAGGACTATGCTGACTGCCATGGCGAGTAGCTGTTTTAAGGCACTGCTATGTAATGTGAGGATTGAGCTGCATTTTCATTACAGTGAAGTTAATCACTTCCCTTACCAGCTGTTGGGCTATGTTCAGACTGCAGGCTGATCTGCTGAGATGACCGTTATTAGTAAGAGATCAGATTAGATTTACCCATCCAGACATCACAACCATACCTACTTGGGCTGCTATGGTAATGAAGTGGCTTCAGGGTTGCCAGGTTCATAGTTTTGGACTTCTTTAAAAATTTACCTGGACCACCAGAAAGCTCTTATAGTAACATAGTATTAAATAGAGCTGGGCGTGCTTTAAGCAGACTTTCTAATATTAGAAGATTCAGTGGAGGGTCTAAACATCATAAAGTAGAAGGGAAAGATGTTTTAATGACTAAAAATGTTACAATTATGTAAAAAATGAATTAAGAAGATTAAAATAAGATTTAAGAACAGTAAAACTATTATAGCCTCCTCATATATCTGTGATTAGACATTAGATTAGATGTTGGGTTTTAAGTTTGTGTAGGGCGACATTCTGTCAGACAGTGGACTAGTGAATTTTTTTGGGACCTGGCAACCTGGGACACACTATTTGGATCATTGCACTTCCATCACTCTGGATTTTACGTGGTGGTTCTTTGTCATGTTGTGACGCGAAAGGCAAATCAAGATCTGATTTGAGTGGCCAGAGTCTCTGACCTGAGACAGATCTGTACTAATCTCATTTTGCACCACCTGCAAGTGTGATTTGGATCATATTTCATGTGAGTTTTGAACGTCTGGACTACCAACAATCAATCTGGATACAGTCTAGATAGGCCAACAATCAGATTTGGGCTGTCTGAACATAGCCTTGGACTTGCATGTGGCTATAAAATCAGGGGCTGGAATGAAGTAGGCGGTAACACTCCTGACCCTCACATGGCAGGCTGTGGTTTGATACCTGGTTTAAGCAGGCACACTGCACAATACCCTAATAATAGTCTTTGGGTAAGGCTCCTTACACTACATTTACCTATACATATAACATATATCACTCTGGTTATGAGCATCTGTCAAATGCAAGAGTTTAGCTGTCAAAAGTAAGTGTATGCAGTATGAGTTATAGGCTAGTTCTCAGCCCTAAAGAAAAGCATTCTAATTTTTATATGCACCATAACCTTCACACACAACTAGAACACATACCATGTAGGGGCTGTGAAGGTAATGCACACCAACCACCTGCTTCCACTTCTTTGTCCATTTAATCAGCTCTATTGACTATATATGTACATTTTTAGTTATACAGTTATACAGTGGAGCACATTTTTCTGCATGCTTTGTTAAACCCCTTTGACTTCAGTGGAGAGGACCTCCACAAAGAAGGTATTATTTGGGCGGTGGATCGTCCTTTGATCCTGCTGATAATGACTTCTTTGAAAGCCCAGACCATTGTCAGAGCTCTAATTTCATAAGCTAAGGTTCCTGTAAGAGCACTTGCAGATGGTACATTGTGAGTGTATGTATGGTCGTATGTGTGTATGTATGGACGGGCACTTGCAGGTGGCAGGCGCTAACAGTTGGTGATTGCTTTGCAGGAACAGATGGTAGAGCTGTGGTGTGGCTTGCCCATGTGTTATTGAATGCTAGCTGATCTGCTGTGTACACGATCAGCTGAATTAGCAGCTTGTTCACCACCACTACAAAACTTCGGCTGACTGACAACAACAAGTGTGGCTTTTATTTAGCTCTGGAGAAGAAACATTTTCTCATTTCAACAGCTATAAGAAGCTACTTGGACTGCCGTGTTTGCAGTGCTGGAATTCCAAATGATGACCTCAGTAAGGTTAAGTGTCTCTGCTCATAGTGATGGACACTATGTCCATAAGCAATTGTTTGCTTTGCTGCAGGAAAGCTATGTTGTGAGTGTTTTTGATCACTCATTACTTCCTCAGTCTTCGAGTTATTCCTCATGGCAGGGCTGCCGCATCATGTTAAACCATGCTGCAATGAACACTGACACCAGTTACATAAGACCACAAGAAACATTCTGCAGACAACACAGAACCTTAGGGAAAGGGTCGTCTAGCCCAGTGTCTGCTGACCCACTACAGTCACACTCCTACTTCTTCTAGCTCACTGTTAAATGTGTTGCAATGGGGACAGTGTGCATTATTCAATTTCTGAAGTTAAATATATGCACTTGCATTGGCTTACATGTTAGTTTATATTTAGACTTTATCTTATGATCCCTGAGAGGATACAAAGATAGCCAGGCAGTAAAAGATATTGACTTTTTGTTCAGTACGTTTACTAAATACTAGGTGCAGATAATTTGATATAGACTGAACAGTTTGACTTGACCCCCTCCCTTGACGTAGAAACTTCCCAAACTGCTGCAGGCCAAGAATAGCATGCAATTATACTGTTCTGGCTCTTGCAATTAAATGCAGTTCTTAAAGAGTGTACAGACAGTAGACGTAATCTAGGAACTTTGACATCTTGGCATCACTGCTTGCCATCTACTAAGACAGCATATTGCTTGTTATTGTCATTGTGATATTGACCTTTCTGATACTGATATCACTGGAAGCAGTAATATGCTAATTAGCTTCTTAATTGATTACAATGCTATTGACATGTTATGAGCCTTTTAGATGCTCCAAAATAGTGATGAAGCAGGGCTTTCATGTGATCCAACATTTAATCTAATAATATGTTAATCATGTCACATCAAAGGTGCACCAATTTATTATTATTATTATTATTATTATTATTATTATTATTATTATAGTTGCGTATGATTCAGCATGCGACAACAACATGTGTAGCATTATACCAGTGACCCAAATCCACAATATACTGGAAACTAGTTTCTTAACCTCATCCACAGCTACCTAACCAATGGCCTGACTTCAGTGGAGCGCTTTCCCATTAGCTTCAAGACACAGTTCTCTGGCCATCACTTCCACCACGTGGTGCTGGGCATCTACTGTAATGGCCGCTATGGTACTCTTGGCATGAGCCGCCGTGCCGACCTAATGGACAAGGCCCTGAGCTTCCGTACGCTGAGTGAACTGGTCTTTGATTTTGAGGATTCGTACCGCCGCTACCAGCACACAATGAAGAAGGTGAAGATTGGCCTCTATGTGCCTCACAACCCCCACGTTTTCCAGCCCATTGAGTGGAAGTATCTGGTGCTCAACCCCTGCAGGCAGGGCCGCGAAGACATGCGTAAGGAGCTGGAGAAACACGGCCGAGACATGAGGATGAAGGTAAGAACCTACACTACTCTATATTAGTTATTTCAGTGGTATGAAAGTAGTATGTTGGCAGATAAATGCATAAAATGCCCAGCGCATGTACATATTCTAAATAATTACTTGGAATTTGTTAAATACAAGAATTAAGAATTTTTTGATATGCAGAAAAACAGATACAACAGTTGAAGTCAAATTCATATCCATAATTTTATATTTCAATTGATTGTTTGTTATAAATCACATTTTTCAGCAGATTCAAAGAGGAAATTGTTTAATATTAAACTTGAATGTTCTTTTAAACATCAAGCAAAGTGTAAATGGAAAAAATAAACCATTTCTTGGCAAAAAAGAGCAATTTATAAACAGAACAGAACAAGTGGAGTAAAAGAGAGTCACAGCTGTTCAAGCACCATCAGTTACACTGAACTGAATACAACGGTCGTTTTTATAATCTACACATTTTTCTTTTACATTTAGTAAATGTGCAAAAGTATACAAAATTGCAAGCTGATCAAAAATGACATCTGTTGCTCATGAATATCAGCCTTTTGATTGGTTAGGGAAGCTTTTTTGTCACTATAAGGACCGCCCAAGAAAGCCTTTTGTTTTTGTTTCTCTAGTTTAGAGTGTTTAAATGTAGTGTTTATTGTATATCTTTATATCTCAGAAAATTTTTATATTGTAGGAACAATTGTGTTAATTAATTCAAAAAGCTAAACTGACTCATTTTATATAAATTACATGTGAATAGACATATTTCAAATGTTTTTGTTTTGATGCTCATATTTTTTGAATAATTATAGAATTAGAGATTCTGTATTTCTGACTTTCATGAGCTGTAAGCCACACTGATCAACAGGAAAGCAAAATATAAAATATGACAGTTAAAAATACATACATATTAAAAATATGACATTTTCAGTTTTTATGGCACTGTACACAACAAAATAAGTCAATGAAAAGTGATTTGAAACTGCTTATGTCGATCAGGAAATGTGCTACTTACTGGCTTTTATTCATTTACATCAATGTTTTTATGTTGAATGTTCTGCAGTTTTTCTTTCATCTTCAAACTCTCTGTACTTGAACTTCTCTTGTCCTTCTGCAAGAAGGGAGACTTGTCGCCTTTATTTGGGCTGTCAGTGTGAATTAAGGTCGGATTCCCCTTCATGTGAAAAACAGCCATGTTATTTGGGCCACTGCTACCCAGGCTGTTATGAGACCTGTGCTAATATACTGATCAAAATCAGGGAACTGTTAATTACTCTACTATACCCGGCAGAATGAAATGAAATCTCCAGACTGGTCAGCAGATGAGACCAAATTGTGACCACAAACAGTGTTTGGCAGCAGGGACAGAAAAGTAGGCCATGTGTTCTCTAAATCAGAGCCTTGCTACTGACCACCGTCGTCTCTGCATATTTTGTGTGGATCACATGACTAGAGAGTGGAAACTGAACCCCAGATGTTTGTGAAGAACTTGTGTTTCAATTCAATCATTTTTTAAGTTACTGACCTGCTTGACTAGCTTGGCTTTGTAGAGACCCTCTATATTGATAGTCCATTGGACAATGAAAGGGGGAACTTGGAAAGGATATTGTCTTCCTTTTCCACATATTCGGTGCAGGAAATGCTTTGCATCCTGAAATCCCAGCACTGCTAATGAATACAGCATCACCTGAGTGAGTATCAGTATAATGGATGAAAGCCTTTCTGAGCACATTGCTGAAACTCTTGCTATGTTCTTTGAGAGATGAATTTTTTGTGGACTTCTTGTGCATCGGCAGACTAATGAGCTGCCATTTGGGGCAATGGCTTCATCTCCATCTGGAAGCAGGGCTGCTAATGTGAGAATGCGGGTGGGGAACCCTTAATGACTCCACTCCCTGTGGTGTGAAATAAACATGAACCGGTCTCCTTTATTAAATTGCATGTGGCTTTATCAATCTTTTGAATTGGAATCCTGTGGAGCTGATGATAGTCAGTACTCGCAGACTGATCTTCTCTCTCTTAAATGTTTTGTGTTTATGTCTTTAGACTTCTAGTACTTAGGCTTTATGTTTGTCTTGACCAGAAGGTTGGAAGGTTACAGTATGAAATGATGGTTGCCTGATGGTGAACAGATCTAAAACGTTGTGTAATGTGTGTTTTTTAACAGATTCTGAAATCATCCAGTGCCCAGTCTCCAATTAAAGAGCGTGCAAGAGGGAAGTCCTTATCACCACGCAGACGGCAGGGAGTAAGCCCCCAAAGAAGGCAGCACCTTCACAGAAGAGACAAATCGTATGTACCCACACTAGCAGAATTCTTAACCTACTTTACAAAGTTATTCTGGAGTAGTTTTGAAATGTTCTGCCATTCGTTTTGGTCCATTTCTGGTGAAATTGTTGGCATTTTGGAATAAAATTAAACAGAAAAATGGACTTATAACAGATTTAGGGATGTCCCGATCCGATCTCAAAAATCGGGATCGGGCTGATCACGGCATTTTTTAACTGATCGGTATCGGCTTTTCTGATCGGATTTTGACACTAGTGGGCGCTGTTTGGCTTCCAATC